>JAHMML010000009.1:584487-664131 GCA_020341155.1 Eciton burchellii
GAGAGAGAGAGAGAGAGAGAGAGAGAGAGAGAGTAATCGCTTCACTTATTATTCAAATTTCGGCTCACCGAGCCGAGAAACTTCGATCGCCGACACGATTTTATACTTCGTCCGTTCAGAGTTCCGCCAAAGTTCGCGTACGGCGCTCATTAAAGCGGCAAAGTGGGTGAGTGCCGGGTAGAAGTGCTACAAGCGTGGCGGATAAAAGAAAGGAGGAAGCGTAAGAGCAGATAATAACGCGATAAATATATCGGCGTCGGTCAGGCCGCCGATTCGATGCCACGGATAACGATCGCCGAGCGCGCGAGCGGCGGCATAAAAAGCGCATCGGGCTCCTCGCGGCCCGCTTCGAACAGCGCGGGAGGGGCAGGGGGAGGGGGAGGGGAGGGGGAAGGATAGGCCGGTGAAAGCGGCCGTAATTTACGGCCGCGTTAGCGGCGCGTTTACCGAAAAAACGAGCAACATTGATCCTCGTAGATCCGACGGCGTTACGTAACGCGCGTCGATTACGCGCGCGGCACCTCGCTGGCGCGCCGTGCCGGTGCGCGAGAAAAGGGCCGACAGGTCCCTCCCGTATTGTCGGTGCCGATTTTTCCGGCCGTACGTCATGCGGGGAAATCGGAAATCCGATCACGTCGCGCGCGGCGCGGCGCGGCTTGTTTGCCCGCGCGCAAACTCCTCGACGAGAAACTTTCATCGCGCGCGTGCTCTCATCCTCCCGCGGTTGTTCCCGCGGAACCCTCGATCGGCCGGGAACTCGCTGAAAACGCGCCGGGAAATCGTCGACGAATAACCAGCGGTGAAGGCGACCAGAGGGAGGAGGGGAGGCGGGAGAGAGTCGCGCGGCCACTCGATCAACGTCACGTGAAGAATCGCGCGCGATCTGGCAATAAAAGTAATAAAGACTATTTAATATTTCGTCGACGAGCGTTCTTATGGAATCGCGTGACGGCGCGTGCTAGAGAGAGAGAGAGAGAGAGAGGACTTATCGAACGGCGAATCCGACGTTAAGACGCTCCCCGCGCGGTATTTATGGATCTCGTAACGGCCGACTTATTATTTATGGATCCAGAGGGTCTTCAGCAGCGGCAGCGATAGCGATCTCTCCCTGCAGCCCTTCGAGCCTTCGAGGGCTGCGGGCTTGTTTGTGCGCCGTTTCTCGCGCAGCGCTCGCGTGCGGAATTGCGATTACGCGCGGGAAGCGCTGGATAATTAGGCGGCCGCACGCTTAGACGCGACTACGATCGAGCGCCGATCAGCCACGGGCTCGCGATCCTACTTCTTCGTTCCTCTACGTTAACTCTCACTCTCTCTCTCTCTCTCTCTCTCTCTCTCTCTTTCTCTTCTCTTTGAATTTCTCGAGCGGACCGACACACACGCGCGTTACCAGTGATTATGCGCGAGCTGCCTTGTCAGACGACAAGCGCGACAAAGCAGTCGTCGGTTCTCAGATAAGCTACTGCTCGCCGGACGATGAATAATAAAAGACGCACTCGCGGCGATAATTAATCTTTTCCGCCGAGTTTATGCAACGGCAACGACAGCGAGCCGATGAATTAGCCGCCGCGGACACGTTTGCAAATTATCGTGTATTAATTAGTTATTACCGCGCGTAACGAGCCACTGCAAATACACTCGCGCGCACGCGTGCTTCGCCCGCTCGTTATTTACGTGCGTATCGCGCCAAAGGGGAAGAGAGAAAGAGAGAGAGAGAGGGAGAGATTTCATTTCGCCGGTCCGCGTGTACATATGTATGCACATTAGCCATTTTGTCGTTTAAGTTATTTGAGCTTTGTCCGCCGCTTTTATGCAATTTGCAAAACTCCAACTCCGTTATTTCGCCACGGAATAACGAATTTTGCGAATCGCCAGCTTCGACGAGGCTTCGACGATCATTGAAAATTAAACGAGCACCGATTGCCACGTGTGTATGTATTCGTAATGTCGCGTAATTGCGGCAACGGGACTCGCCGCTCGATCGAACGGGATTCGCGCCGAATGGGGAAACGAATCATCTCCCCCTCGTCCCTCGTCCCGGGAAAAAGATGCGTATCGTAACAAACAAGGGTTCGCAACACGGAGGCATGCCACACAATTCACCCCTAATTGCGGGCGTATTACGCCGCCACCGATATGCATTCCCGCCTCCGTCCGGTTCGCGTGCAAAATTCAGATTATCGCCGCAAGAAGCGCCGGGATAATTAAGCTCCGGCGATTGGCGGGAGGAGCGGGGCGGGGCGGGGCGGGCGAGGAGATCGAGGCGCGATCGTGCAGCGATCAGTCGCCGGCTCTTTCGCCCACGCTACGCGCCATCCCCCGCTGACCCTTTCAGCCAGCGAGCCTGCCCCGATCCCCGACCTTCCTCCCCCCTCCCCCCGCGGCAAGAAAACCCGCGCCACGTCCGTACCACGTGTTACGTCGCCAATTATGCGAGCTGCAGCTTGCGAGCGCACGCGAGGCGCGACAGCGCGGAAAACCATTTGTCGTCGGTTCCCAACCGCGCGACCGCGGTCGCAACGGAAAGAACTCCGGAAAGGGTGGACAGTGGGAGCGAGGAAAGAAAGGGGGATGCGAGAGGGTGGTGGAGGGAGGTTGGGTTCGGATGGGACGGTGTACATATCCACATTGCGCATGCACCCTCGAAATCCGTTTCTGGCGTACATCCACTTCCGTTGCGACGAAGCACAGAGAGAGAGAGAGAGAGAGAGACGGCGAATTGGCCGCGGGTCGAAGGAGACAACTCGAGCAGACACTAAATAATCTAGATAACGGAAGGACGGCCCTAAATTCCTGCAGATTTGTACAGGCGCACCGACTGATTAGATTGGCTGGAAGATTGCAGCGGGGGTCGGGATGGGGCCCTGGTGAATTTTCGGTGCCTCCCCGAGGTACTCCGAGAGGATTGTCCTCCGGCCTCTGTGCCTTTCTCCTTTCTCCCCTTCCTCTCTCTCTCTCTCTCTCTCTCTCTCTCTCTCTCTCTCTCTCTCTCTATCAAAGTCTTCTGGTATCTCCAGCCTGCGCCCTGCGCATCCTCTGCATTCTCTCTCTTTCTCGCTCTGTTCTATCCGCCCGGTGCATAGAACTGGGAGGAACGACGTTTTGATTAGCCTCAGCTCGGGAGGGCTGTCGCATCGATCGGCGGGGGTTGGTATCCTTGGCAGGAGTCCCGAAAAGCGACGGGAACAGGTGAGGACGATCCGTCTGCCAGGACGAATGCGTCGGCTGCAGCGGGGAAACTTTTCCCCGGCGCGGTCTGTCGTCGTGGTAAATCATTCCGCCGCCCCGCCGCCGCCCGGCACGCGAGAAATCGCAGTTGCCGAAGAAGAAAGTTCCGCGCGAAAATCGCGTCACTTCGGCAAGCCGTTCCCGCTTTTGGAAATTAAGGACAGGAAATTGGGCGCGAGAGAGAGAGAGAGAGAGAGAGAGAGAGAGAGAGAGAGAGAGAGAGAAAACGCACGGGAGCGAGAACGCAGGGCGTTTCCGGCTGCGCTGGAAAGTAGTTTCACAACGAGCCGCGCATAATTCACTCCCCCCTCCCTCACCCCGCTCTCTCGCGGTTCCCCGTTGCTTCCCGACGCGGGAACCGTCGCGCGACCCGTAAGGTCGTTTCGTTCGTAATCGATCTATGATTTAACGTAACGTAACGTAACGTAACGTGACTCTCTCCGCTTAGACTCCTGGCGAAGGGAAGAGTTACAGCTTTACCCTTAACCAATGCCGAACGAGATAGCTGATGCCTGTTTGCTGCAAGCCGTGGGACTTTAATGCGACAGGCAAACTTTCCAGTTACGACGTCGGTCGTAATTCACTCCGCGAAAGCGCGTTCCCAATAGTTCATTAATCGGCCGGGCCCGCGCGGAGGGGAAGTGCTCTTTTCGCGGAGCGGCGCTTAATTAATCGCGAGTCTCGGTAACCGCATCGATCCGGAGCCGGCCGAGTACGTGGCTCGCGACGCTCGCGTTTTCCCGCGAATCATCCACCCGCCGGCCCTCCCTCCTCTTGAAAGTTGCAATTCGGGATCGCGTTCGACGGGGATGGAAAGGAAACTACTGAGATCGAGAGCGTCGTCATTCTCGCGCCGCAATAAGGGCGCGCCTTGCGGAAATCTCAAAGAGATGCGATCCTTCCGATACGCGTCCCGCAGCGTTCAGCGGTAGCTGCATGGCAACAATAGCAACAGCAATAGCAGCAGCAGCAGCAGCAGCAGCAATAGCAGCAGCAGCAGCAGTTTCCGAAGACGCGGCCGTTGGTTCATTGTATTATTCCGCGCCGGCGGAAACGATCTACGGGGCGTCGGCGCGCGGCGGGAAATATTTACGTTGGCGGACCGTTTTGAAGCACGTACGGAATTTCGGAGGAAGCCCGAGGGAGAGCTCCGTTTCAGAACGGAATACGTAGCACCGCGGCGCAAAGTCGGAATAAAAGAATCAGGGACGCGCTCGCGGAACGCATCAGCGGGATGAAAGATCCCCGCGTCCGGGATGTAATCGGATAACCGGAGCAAAGGTATACATACCGCTCGCTTACTCGCTCGCGCTGCAGTCCCTTATCGTTGTGCAGTATGCATCATTAGACGAAGCGCGGCACGGCACGGCCGGTGTATAATTTCGACGCGGACGCGACGCGCGCCAGACGGGACGCAGCAACGAGCGCATCCCTTACGTTTGTACACTCGCGCATGCCGCGGAGATACACGACGATGAAATCCTCATTGCGTCCTCGTCGCGATAACGCCGCCCGGCATGGGCCGCTCCGCGGATTCCTCTTCATCCCGCGCCGCTTTTGTCCCGGACGTGCAGCGACAATCCTCGTAATTGCGAGGAATTCCCGCGACCGTTAAATTAGCATTTTTCGGTGCGTTATATTTGTCCGAGAGAGAGAGAGAGAGAGAGAGAGAGAGAGAGWGRGRGRGGGGGGGGGGRGGGGCAAAGCCGCGCGCGCCCTTAAACGCGCGCCCGTTACTCGCAGCCCGTAACGAAATCACCGCGCAACTTCGCCGTGGCATCGCGCGACGAAACGCGGTCGTAAAGTTATATACACGCGCATGCATAATATCCGACATCGTCGTCGACGGCGCCCGTAATTGCGGCAGCTGCTGATTACACCGTTGGCCCGCCGGGAATTAAAAAAAAGTTGCATGCCAATTCATTAAGTTGTTGCGGACCGTTACTGTCTCGCTTCCTCCCTCTCTCTCTCTCTCCCTCTCTCTGTTTCTCTCCGTACGCAGCCATCGGATTAAAGCGTTAATCGCGAATACGGTCATTGTAGCGGGCACACACTGTCGTGGAAATACTAAAAATTTTGTATCGCGCGCGCGCGCGCGCGCGAAACGGTCCGATTGTACAAATACGCGAATGCGTATGGCGCGATGGCTATTGAAAATGCATCATCGCCCGGCGACGATGGAATACCGCGTGCGGGGATCATTAGTCGGCTGTCATCAATTTTAAATTGTTTACGCGCCCGGCGTAAAATAACGGGGAGCGAAATAAAATCGTACACCGAACGCGAAATATTTGCCCCGTGCGCCCCCCCCCCCCCCCCSCCCCTCCCCCCCCCCTTCCCGCCATCCCGCGCGCGCGGAATAATTTAAGGTTACTCCCTGCGTTACGTAATCGCCGGGATGGATATGAGCGATTCGTCGCGCGACATGCGGCGACGTTTAATTCTCGCGAGTGAGAGAGATGAAAAAAAAAAAAAAAAGAGAAAAGAATACAAGAAAGAGAGCGGAAGAAACAAACGAGCGAACAAACGAACAAACAAACAAACGAGCAAGCCGCCGAATCGCCCCCGTCCCCGTTCACCATCGCGGACTACGCGTGCGCCGGACGCACGGGCTTACTCTTCCTGGCCGTTTGCCGAAATCGATACACGCACACGCACACGCACACGCAAGAGGCGGATGGGGGAGGGGGGGAGGGCCGATGGCGCGTCGGCGATCGATCGCGACGACTCGGATAGCGTAGCGTGTGCCCTTCGCTCCCGATGACCGCGATTCGCCTCGCCTCGCCTCGCCCCCTGCACGTGGTCCATATCTCTCTGTCGTTGTCCGAGTTGGGCGGGGAAGGGGGTAACCTCGGCATTCCGGATACGCGTCCGTTTTCTCGCGCCGCGCCGCGATCTTTGGCGGCGCGACGCCGCGATCAGGCACGTCCGAGTGCTGTCGGTTAATTAGGATTTACCGAACGGCGACTGCCCGCGAGGAGAATTACATTTCATTCCAGCTAAAACAACGGAAGGGAAAGGAGAGAGAGAGAGAGASAGAGAGAGGCGGGGGGAGGGGGAGGGAAGCGCAGAAGGAAGGACGTGGCGAGCCGGAAAATGCTCAGCATTTTCCATTTGCAGTGCTTATTATGATTTTAAATATTTAATATTAACATTTCATTATAATATTACTTTCCCGCATTTGCCGGGCATTATAAAGCCTTTTATGAATTTCACGCTGATGGAATTATTAAAATATGTTGTTGTAATGTTATTTTAGTAAAGGGCTTTAAAAATCTATTTCATACGTATACGTCATTCCGTAATCCTTTTTAATCCATTATGTCAACATGCGCGCCTCGTTCCCCGCGGATTTAAATAACGCACCTCCACGTCCAAGAGACGAGTGCGCGACGAGTTGCGCGTTTACTACTCTCGTAAACTACTCCCCGTTAAGGAAGAGTCGCCGCAAGGAAAGAGGCCGCACGATCGCCGATACGTGCCAACCAATTGCCACTGTCGCTGCCATTAATCTGTCGCGAACAGAACCCGCATCGATCGATGCGACGAAGCGAGTCCTCGTCGGAACGCGACGAGACGCGCGATTATTTGGCGGAATGTAGTCATCTTCAAATCATCTTCACGGACGCGCGCTCGGCGCCTTCGCGATCCCACCAAATCCCCATAAACGCTTTCCGGAGACCGGATTCGATCGGAATAAAAACACGAGAGACCGAGAAAGCGGGAGAAGGAGGGAGGAAAGGAGAAATTAATTGACTCGCTAATTACGATTTTCCTTTAAACGTTCCGACGGTTTTCAACGTGACTCCGAGGTATTTACGTCGGAGCTACAGAGTCAGCGCGCAAAGGGAAATCTCGCATCGAGTGCGGAGCCGTGTTTTCAGCCTCGAGATCAGATTCAAGTGCAATTGGCGCAGTTTGCCGCGATCACGCGCTATCGATTATCGCGAAAGGGCTGCCGCGATCCACCGCCGCGATATCTGTCTCTAACGAGCGAGCCGGGCTTGAATTAAATAAATTTCTCTCTTGCCTTTTTCCCTCTCCCTCTCCTTTTTTCTTCTAACCTCGACAGGCGGCCGATCCGAACTTACAGAACGGGGTAGAGGAGGAGGAGGAGGAAGAGGAGAAGGATCTTCGCGTTCGATACTGTTAATTAAAACTTTTCGCCGCGAGCGCTAATAGGCGCGAGACGGCGCCATCCGCCTTACGACGACAGGCTGCAACGAAGGATATCGGAACACCGTCGACGTCTCGTGTCTTGTTAAGCATTCTTCTTCCCCTGAAGCACGCCCTCCCCCTTCTTTCTCTCTCTTTTCTCCCGTTTCTCATCTCACTTTTATCCGTTCGCGCCGTATCGGGAAAGGGATCCGTAACTGTCGCGAGTCTCGTGCCTCTCGTTAAATCAATTCCTCTGGCGGCGGTTTCCCCGCCGCCCCCCAGTTCCCCCTCTCCAGCTCCCCCTCGCCGGGCTGAAAGTTACGTTTACGATATGAGGAACGATAATCTCTCTCTCTCTCTCTCCGGCTCTCTCGTCGCCGCGCGTGATCCGCAAGCGAGGGGAGGAGCGCAGAAAAAGACTCACCCCCGCGCGTCGGGGGTGATCGGGAACGCGATGCCGAACGACGAAAGCGACAGAGACGGCTTCGGATCGCACGCAGGAAACGCAGGATTCCGATCGTGATCGTTAATCCCTCGGAAACTTCCGCGCGCGCTCTTCTTTCCCGCCCCGCCCCGTCGCTGTTAACGACGATCCTGCCCCCGATCGGTCACCGCAGCAGCCGGCTTAATGAGTCACCGCGATATCGACAGCTCTCGTCGAACGCGCAAGATGACATACGACATCGAATGGGGGACGTATCGGCGGGGGGAGGGAGGGGGGGCGGACGCGATCGGGGCACGCTTCCGCGTTGTATCGATTTCTCAACGGCCGCCGCTCCGTACAATTCGACGCCCGATCAATCTGCGATACAAAGCGCTTTATGGTCAACGATCGCCGCAGCGATCGCGCGTCATTTCTCTGACCCTCTCCCGGGCGCGCGCGCGCGCGCGCGCACTCGCGCGTTTTTCTCTCTTCCTCGATTCTTCCACTTTCCCGTCGATATCCGGCATCGAAGACTCCCGCGGCCATTGATTCGCAGGCGGCCGGCGATACATTCGCAAGGCGAACCGCGAAAAATAACGTATTCGATCAACCGGGGGGGGGGGGCGAAACCGCGAATTTATTATTCGCCGTATTTACATCGGCTTTACATCGAGAGTAAAGTATTAAAGTGTTGCGGGCGCTCGCGACTCGCAGGGGGAAGTCTATCCTCCCTCCCTCCCTCTCTCCCCCCCCCCGTCACCCCCCCTACATCCCGAGTCCGCTCGGGAGCTATCGTTCGTATTGATATTGCTAAGGAATATTCAACAGCGCGCCAAAGTATTTTCTTTGTATCGGAAATATCGGCCGCAATGGAGTTACAATCCCGAGAATTCCGTTGCGGACCGCGAAAATTCGTGGCACGAAAATGGCACGGTGGCTGGCGAAACGATACGTATGTATGCGTAACGACACGGCCGGCTTTCGGGTGACATTCGGCTGAATTTCGCAATCATATTTTGCGGACCATCCGGCGTACATTTTCGCGCAGCTTAC
The DNA here is from genome assembly GCA_020341155.1 of Eciton burchellii. Lineage (NCBI taxonomy): Eukaryota > Metazoa > Arthropoda > Insecta > Hymenoptera > Formicidae > Eciton > Eciton burchellii. The sequence goes on from JAHMML010000009.1 coordinate 593,348, forward strand.
CGTATGCCGGTCAGCAGGTCGCCGCGATCGTAACGACGCGACTCGAGGATATGAAGCGTGAACGCCCTTGTCGCAATTTCGCCCCCCCCCCTCCCCCCGACTTTGCTTCTTTACGTGACGCGATAATGCTATACTCGCTCTATACACATAACGTTGCACCCGGCTAATCGCGCCGATGATGGATACCGGGATTACAGCGTGACACACGATACGCTTATCGCTTGTAACGTTGCGCAAATGAGCCGGCTCGCCCGAACGAGTCGCGCGAGCATGTGCATTCCGCACGCTAGCGAGTAGTGCTCGCGAGTAATCTCGCATCAAACATCGATATATCGAGCAGAGAACGCTCGACTCGAGAGAGAGCGGAGTTCGGAAGCGGAAAGCGGCGAGGGGGGAACTTTCCGAGGAGAACGGGATCGTATCGCGCGGGATCAGGGAGGGTGCGACGGGAGCGTTCGCCCGGGGGAGGGACGTAGGGGGAGCGGGAGGGGGACGGTGCCCGGCGGGTCCGTCAAGCTCCGCGAAGCACGGCGTCACGGCGTTACGTTACACGCGCGGCGCGGCTCGCCGAAAGCCATTTAGATAATAAAATGCAGTCCCGCGGTGATAAGACACGGGTCGTTTGTTCGCGCGGTCGTACGCGATCGTCCTTCTCCCGTCTCGCGAGCTGCACCCCGCCCTCCCCCTCCCGCGCGTGTGCGCGTGACAGTTATGGAAGGTGGGAAGAAAAAATCGCGCGTGTGCGTGCGCGAGCGGAAATCTCCCGCCGGAGGCAACCCGCGACTCGTCGTCCCCTTTCCTCGCCCGCAGGGCGCGCGACCGTTGATTTCCGTCAAAGCGGACGTTCCCCTGCCCGCGCCTGCGTCATGCGACGATGAATGATTCATGCGAAGCTCTGAAAGCATCCCCTCTGCGATCGCAGGTATGCTCGCCCGCCAAGGCGACGCGAGGCAACGTCGACCGTTTTACGGTCAAACGCGTCTCCGATCGGGATGATCGTCGACAGATCACTTCAATTGCGGGAACACAATTCCGCACGGTTCCGTTCCGGATTAAGCGAGTGGAATAGCGGCCGCCATCGAGATCGCCGAGATCTGGAGAAGCCACGCGGTTGATGCCTCGTCACTTGTTACGCGTTACGTTTATTATTTACTCTCCGCAGGCGGAAGATCCAACGGCCCGCCTCGGCTGGCGGAGTCGCCGCGGATCGCGGACATCGATCCGGAAGCGAGCGGAGTCGGGGTGCGGGGAGCGGTCGGATGCTCCGAACGGAGGGAGGGAAAGAGCGAGGGGCGGGAGCGCAATTAAATCGGCTGCTTCGGACGGCGGAACAATCGAACAATCGGGCCGGTTGCGGCTAATCTCGCGGAAGCGTTCCGTCATCCCGCTGGCCGTTCCTTTCGCGCGCGATAAAATCCCGCCAAACGGATTTCATTCGCGCCGGTTAAGCGGATGACTTTACAACGCTCGCTTTAACTCTTTCACACGGGAAACGCGAGCCGCTCCCTCCCTCCTCCCTCCATCCTCCTACCTCCCGCTGCTCCGTTCGGGAGCGCGCGTAACCGATCAAATCCGCGCGCGTGTAAATCGATATCGACAGCTCGTCGAAAGCGAGACCCGTGCGCGCGAATCGGGATCGGCTTAAACAACAAAAATATAAATCGAATGCCATGAGCGGAGGGAGATAAGATCGCGCGCGCGCGCGCGCGATGGATTCACATTCACGACGCGCCTGACAATTAATTTAACCGTGCCGCGATCGCGATGCCGCCTCGTCGATTTTATTCAATGATACAAACGACGAGAGGCAGAGAGAGAGGGGAGGGGAGGCGCGAGAGAAAGTAATTTACTCTCTCATGATAAAATTTCCGATACGCGGAGAGGGAGGGGCTGCATTGTATAAAACATGGCTATTTGCGCACCGCGGAGCACGTGGACGGAGCTGGTAATTGTATTATTGCTACATTACATTACGTTAACCGACTATCGGATAATTTCATTCGTATTAGCTTTGCTAAGTAGCAACAGCGTCCGCTGTTTATTGATATAATAACGAGCACGCAACGAGCACGGGCGAGAATGCGATCGCTCCATCGACAAATGCAATCTTTTCGAGTGCCGGCACGCGAGTTCTCTCCCTCTCCTCCCYCCCCHCCCCCCCCCTCTCTCTCTCTCTCGTAATCGCGCGATCAGCAATCTAGCAGATAATCCATATCTCAGTCTCGATATCCGTCAAACGTATATCGTCTCTCGTTCGGGCAGCTTCGTGCGCCGCCACGAAGATCTCGCCGAGCGGAGCGCAATATCCGGCAGAGCCGGGCGACCGGCGCTTCGTTATTTCGCTGCCGCGCTCTAATTGCCTCCCGTCGCCGCCGCCGCTGCCGATATCGGCTAATCCATCGCGATGATTCTACTTACAGGCTCGCTTCGGTATCGCCCAATGCCCGCCTCTCGGCGACGAGGGGGAGGGTAAAACCGCCGGGCGAGCGTTTCGCGCTCGCTTGGACATTCCCAAATCGGCACGCGGCTCCGCGAGATGTTGTCTGCAATCTGTGATTTATCTCGCGTCATCAAGCGCCGCTGGACGAGATTATCGTCGCGAATTGCGCTTGACACGATCGCCGGATGAGAGGACGATTCCAGCGAGAGCCATTAGCGATCAGCTCGAGGAAACGAGACGAGGAATGGGCAAAGGAGATCGGCATTCGCGTCAGCCGGCTCGTCGGCGCGAGATTTCCGCGAGCGAGCGGATTGAAAGCGCGGGAAGCGGATTGAATCCGCTGCGAATTGCCGCGACTGCATCCCTCGCGTCGCGCGCGATGAGAATGATCGGAAATTATCGAAAGAGACGCGTCCTCGTCGGCTAACGAAACGGCTAACATGCCTGCATCGCGCTTGCACATCGCGAGATCCGGATTTAACGGTTAAACGAACGTCGCGTGCGGGAGACCTCGTCGAGAGAGAGAGAGAGAGAGAGAGACGCAACGGAGGGCGCGAGAAACAGACGAGAGCCCGCCGCGCGCAGCTCTCGCAAACGGAGGCAATATCTCCGCGTTAATGTAACAACTCGCCCGGTAAGCGCCGTCGATTCCCGTAATTGACGTAAGCGATTGGCGCTTCGTTTTCGCGCCGGTGTATCGCGGCCGTTTCTTTTTTCACGGCCCATCGCGCTTCGCCGGCAAACGCGCCGATTTAACGCCGTATCCGCGCTACCTCGAGCGACGCTTGATTTAGCGCGGATACTTTTGCCGAAAGCGCGGGCGCCGATGAATTACCGGGATTATCGTTAATCGATCGCGCGCGACTCGGCGAGACAGAGAGACAGATAGCAAGAGAAGAATCCGCGCTCCGTCGTCGTATCTCGAAAACGTCGATCCCTCGCGGAACCATCGGTTTTCCGATTTTCCTCTGTTTAGCGCCGACAACGCGCACAAAACTCTCTCTCTCTCTCTCTCTCTCTCTGCCTGTCTGCCGCGCACGCTCAACTCGAGCAATAATAATTACATCATAAACCGATGCTATTGCGGACATTATCGTTGCACCGAGCGCGCGAATAACAGCCGCGCGAGATAATTATGCAAATAGCGTCACCTCCCTCCCCCCCTCCCCCCCACCGCGTACCCGGTCGGTCCGGCCGTGCCGCCGTGGCGCATCGCGTAAAAGTTAACTGCATTTCATCCGAGGCGCAATAATACTTTACGAGATGCCGTTTTACGGGCGGCCGCGCGATAAAAATTTCGCGCCCCCCCCTCCCCTCCCGGCCGGCCTGGCCGAGAATCGCCGACCCCCGCCCCCCTCCCGCCATCGCAATTCATTGCAGGCCGATTGACCCGATAATCCATCTCGATGCTCGCGATAATCGAGACAACAGGTCCGTCGTCTCGCCGCGAATCGAAAGCCTCGTCTTCCCGGCGGACTCGCGCCGATAAAGTGCGATGGAGGATGATCTTGGGGTGGATGCTACGCAGTATCATCGATACTGCCATTGCGACGGGACGCACCGCGTCATTAAAACTGAAGAGAAGGGGCACATTCGGACGGAAGAACGCAAGGGCGCACCCCTGCATTGCTGCGAGCAATTTCGCCAAAATGGTGAATTTACGATTCCGGTAACGCTGCGAGCGTGCGGATTTAATTTGTCATTAGAAATTAATCGCAGCCTTCGAAGAAGGAATTTCACTTTTCGGGTTAAACGAAACATTAGAGTCCTGTTAGCATATTTCCAGCCGGGAGCGGGGAGTTTTGCCTGATAATTAGCGCGTACGATACGAGAGAGAGAGAGAGGTGGGGGCGAGGGGGCGCGAGCACTCGAGAGCGCTCGGGAGCGCGATTCACCCTCGAATATTTTTCTGTATTTCGTGCGCACGCCGATGAAATGCGAAACTCCGCGCTTCGCGCGGTACAGAGTTCGTATTACGCTGCGGGAGCCCGAGCCCATTCCCTCTAAAAGGGATCGCCATCAAGCCTCTTGCCGCGCTGAAATCCAAAGCAGGAAGACCGCGCGAGCGCGTGCGCGCGTTTCAGTTTTAAATTCGTTAATACTGAAACAACAATAGAATATGCAAAACAACGGCACGTCGAGCGAGCCGGCACGAAATTCATGCGTATCCGGTTACGCGACCCCCCGCGCTCTGTAAAGCAAAAATCGACGTGATTATTGCAAAAAACGCCGGCCGGCTCGCTCGCACGCTCGTGTGTATGTACGTACGCATGTGTGCATTTGCGTGTATGCGCACCGCGCGCGGCAAATGCGCGAGAGATGAAATATTCCATTATACGCCGTAGCTGCGCGCTCCGCCTGCTCCCCCCTTTTGCAGCTCCGTGCCAGCGAATGTTGAAAAAGAAAGAAGGGATGAGAGGGAGGGAGAGAGAGAGAGAGAAAGGCAAACAAAAACACTAACAAAAACAGATAATAAACTACGGGACAATAGACGCGGAATCACGGCGCTCATCCCGTATACGACATCTCCCGCGGCGGTAATTCCATCTAATTAGAATCTTGCAAGGCCGTGTCCATTATGCGTAACCGGAAACGCGCAGTCGGGGGGAGAATGGGGGGGGGGGAGACGCGAAACCGGAAGCCACTTTGCGTCGATGCCGCCGAAATGTCGCTTAACGCGGCGACCTAATCGCGCGTGACTTAACCGAGCGGCAGGAGGGCGGGGGAGGGAGACGGAGAAATAACAAGGGATGCAGATCGGATGCAGTAATCGGATCATCCTCCCCGAAACGGGAACGGAAGAACTGCAAGCACACGGAAAGCGGAGCACTCGCTCATACAATAAAGTAAAGTATCCCCGCGTGGTTAAAGCGAAACGGCAAGGATACTTGCAGGAATCTCGCATTTTTTCCATTCCTCCTCCCTGCACTTTTCTCCGCTTCTCCCTTGCTCCTTCTCTCCTCCTTTCTCCCCGGGCGACTTCCCTTTCCCCCGTTGCTCGACGTTGCTCTGCATATCCCCGAGACGCAACCGCCGCAAATCGACGAAAGGGCGACTCGAGAACACAGAGCGCGGATTCTCTCTCTCTCTCTCTCTCTCTTTCTCTTGTACAATTCGTGGATTGAATTGCCGAAGAAGAAAAGCCGGCGCTCGCCGCTTCGCACCGGATGCGCGCCTCGGAAGCCTCCGCGAAAGGGAGTAGCGAGAAGGGAAGAGCGGGATGGCGGCGGAGCGAGCTAATAAACTCGAATATTCGGATTACGAGAACGCGGCGGCAGAATCGAACAAACGTTAATTACTTGATTAAAGTAATCCGTCGAAATTGAGATAAATACGCGCGCGAGCGCAAGCGGAAGCCCGCGGAGGGAGGCGCGCCGCGCGGAAAGCCATCGATGCGGTCGAAGCGTGAGGCGAGGCGAGGCGAGGCGAGGCGCGGGCGCTAATTCCGCCAGTGTGAACCTAATCGAATTAAAGTTTAATTCTATTAAAGCAGCTAACCGCGCGCGACTCGCGGCCGGAATTTTTCATCCGCGGCGAGTCCGTCGGTCGATCGGATCGACGCATCGGCAAGAGCGCGCGTCAAAGACGAAAGAGAGAAAGAGAGAGGGACCGCTAGCGGCCGTCTAGTTACGAATCCCCCGTCGTGCCAATTTGTAAATTGGACGACGTGGAGAATCACGCAAAGTGCAATCCCGCGCGGATCCTCGAGATCCTCGAGATCCTCGAGATCCCCCTCCACGCAACTCGGAGATACGTCGCGGCACGTCTCAATCTCCACTCGCCCTTTCGTCCCTCGATTCTCTCATCTCTTGCGAGCCGACTTTTCCTCAGCTTTCCTCTAACGATCCGGCGGTCGTCGCGCGTTCAAGAGGCAAGATCGCGCCGAAGGAAACGAACCGTACGTTTCTCTCTGTATGGTATATTTCCCTCCGTGCGGTATCCGGAGAGGATTATTAGATCCTAGAGCGAAGAGCATAAACTATGCTTCTCTATTTCGATCCGGCGAACCCCCGATGATCTTCCGGAGATTGCGAGTGTCCCAGATCCGCGAGCAGAGCCTCGATTCCGAAGTCTGGCCGGAGACTCTCGACGGAACCGCCACGGAGCTTTCCTCGAGCCTCCCGAATCCTCGTAGAAGATTCCGCGAGAGCTCCGCGCGATATATTCGCACCGGGATATAACGACCGATCGGCATATTTCCGCAGGAGTTGTTCTCGAATTAGACCGCGGGAAATCTCTCGGAAAATATCGAAGCCGTCGTCCGCGCGGAGTCCCGAGAAAGAGAGAGAGAGAGGGGGGGAGAGGAGACGCGTGGATTGAAGAAAAAGATGGACGCTTCGGTCCTCTCTTCGGTCCTCGGCGACGAGACAACGAACGAGCGAACGGCCAAGAGCGCCAATTCGTCCCAATTCGTAAATTGGATCGTAGAGAATTTCAGGATGTGCGGCGAGATGTGCTCCTGGGCTCGTACCACGTCCGGGTCACGTACGGCCATAAGGTCGTGTTCCGAAGGGTCTCTCGCAAGCTTGCTCGCTTGCTTGCTCGTGTAGTTAACAAAGCATAGATGCGCGCACGTCAAAAGTAGGTTGTTTACGGGACTCGACTGCGGGATGATTGAAAATCGATCTTGTCGCGGCTAATCCGATTCGCGGATTCCGCGGAGCGGCGGGTTCGGTTTTGCGAAATTTCTCCTAACGCAGAACTGACGAACGAGACGAGCGGAGGACGCAACGAAGGGAGAGATAGCAGGCCAATTAATCCGCCGACGAGTAATGATTTCTTGACAATCCATTCCTTCGAAATCCTCGACAGAGCGAGCATCACCGCCCGCGCTCCGACCGGCGACGACCTGGTTTCTCCCTTCATTTAATCAGCGAGAGCAAATTCAAAAAAGAGCGGAGTTTCATTCGGCGGCCTCGAAGGGAGATTTCAATTTTCGTGCTCTCAATTTCGAAGATTGCGGTAACGTCGTTCCTCAGCAAATTGTGACTCCTCCGCTGCGGCCGCCCCGGAAACTGAAGATACGCATCTGCGCGAAATAAGAAGACGGCGAGAGGGAGGGACGGGGAGTGCTCCCCGTTCCCCGTAAATAGTAGCATCTCGCGGCGGGGCGTTCCCGGGGAAATCCTCGGTCGGTGCAACCTCTGACCGGATTAAAAAGCGAGGCGTTTACGCGCCACGAGGAAGCGCCACGCCGTCCTCCCGAATCCCCGCCGCTGTCTCGTCGTCGTCTCCCGCGGATACCGAAGCGGTAGAGGAGGAGGAGGAGGAAGAAGAAGAAGAAGAAGAAGCGCGGCGTGGTGTCGTTGGCATTGCGCGCGTCCGCGGAATCAATTTTACGGCGACGCGATCGATATTGAATAATCCTCAAGCAAACACGAGGTCAGGGTACGTACATATGAAATATTTGCAGCGCGGCGTAGCGGAAAATACTGCGGAAAATCCACGCTGAAAAAGTTGATGTATGCGCTACGGCACATCCGTGGCCCGCCGCGAGTTTACACACCGCGGCGAGATCGAGCGAGCGAGAGGGGGGGGGGGGGGCTTTAATAACGCCGGAGCGGGAGGAGAATTTTTATAGGAAAGCAAGAGAAAGAGAAAGAGAGCGAGAGAGCGGCAGAGGCGCACAAAAGAACAAGACAATGGGACAAAAAGAACCGCGAGAGACGAGAGGGCACGGTGGAAATAATAGGGGGAACAAGAGCTCGCGCGCGTCCCGGGGCAGTCGGGGGCAGTCGGAGGCAGGGAGCCCCTTGTTACGGAGCGGTGTAACCGGCAGTAGCGGGGCCCTTAGGGCCGGCCCTGAGCGCCGTGGCGGCGCACCAAGGAAGGCAAGCAGGTTCGAACGCGGCAGCAACGGTGGCGGCAGCGACGGGGGTGGCAAAGGGGGGAGGGGGGAGGCCGGCACCGATCAATAACCCGCCGCGGAGCAGCGTTGCCGCCGTCGCCCCCTCTCGATTGCTCCTATAGCCAGAGCAGCTGCTGCTGCTGCTGCTGCTGCTTTCCATGTACGTCAGCTCCATCTCGGGCCCCCTTTTCTTTCGTCCGCGCGTCCTCGAGTGGCAGTAAGACCACATTGGTCCAGGAAGTTCGAACGAGCGAATTGTCGGAGCCCGAAATTCGATTTAATCGGCCAAACGCGACACGCTATCAAGCATCAGGGTGCTCACGCGATCACGCGTGAGGCGACAAGGATGGATGGATGGATGGAACGATTTATCGATTTATGCTGCCTTGATCCTGAGGTCCTAGAGAATACTCGAATTCTTTCTAAAGAATTAGCAATTGGCCAGTAAGACGTAACTAATCATTGATACTCTGAGAAAACGGTGGAAATTTTCTGGACGCTCGAGTTACACGTCATTACCGCGTGCAAAACAGGCCGGAATGTGCTCGAGCATCGCAACGGAACGGGAGAACGAACGGGCGATTCTCGCTGGCGATATCTCGGTCGACAGGTTCGCGGTACTTTTATCGACATTCTGATTTTCAGTTTGACATCTTGTCTCTCGCAGAGAAACAAGAGATATCTCCGGCTGCGCCGGACTGTACAACAACCGACAAAGGACCGGCAGGAACGAGCAGGAACGTAGCGCAAAAATACTCCGCCCGCGGAGTAGCAGTAGCAGCTGGCTGGCCGTGGCTGCGTTTCCGCCAACGACGCGGAAAATTTGTTAACGCAATAACGCGAGCCATCGGACCGCGCATTTTCCACGTTTAATTTTCCCGACCGCGAGCAGCGGCGGCCGGCCGGCACGCAATCGCGAATGCCGGTCGGCGCTACTAATCAAGTCATTTTCGAGGCGACCGCGGCGGCCGGCTGCGGTGACGGCACTGACAATTATCGTTAAATATTGTCGTAAATAGCCCCGGCGCACGCGCGATCGCGCATGCCGCGCTACGCGCATGCGCGCCAAGCGCGCGTGATTCGCCGACGAGATCAGGTCCGAACGCTTCTCGCTCCCCCTTTAGCAATCGCGCTAACAAACTGCCTAGATCTCCTTTCCGCATCGTGCGGCCGCCTTTGCGCCGCCTCGCGGGGATCTCTCGAGGAATTAAAGCCGAGGGAAAGAAAGAGCTCGCTTTCGCTAAGCGGGAACGAGACACGTTCATAAAGTGCCAAAGTCGATGAAAGGAAGATGCTCTATTAAGCACGAGCGCGCGAACGGCAACGTTCTCATTCGCGAGAGCCGAGGCACCGTCCCCGCTGCCGGTGCTCCGATAACGTCGCACGCGTTCAGCAAGGGCTGAAATGATCAGGGGGGGGAGGGAGAGGAGGAGCAGAAAAGCAGCTTCGCCGAGGCGGTTTTCACGATCCCGGCGTTCTCGAGCAAGCGATTACCATCGTGATTAAACTGCGCCGATAGCGCGCCCATAAAGCAGAATCCAAACTGAAATCCGACCTAGAGAGCGAACCTAGAGAGTGTAATGACCGGCGGGACAACTATATCCGTTGATTCACACGTGCGTGTTGGAGAAACGTATACGAGGATGTATATGCGAGATGGAGAAGATTACTCACGATTTTCCACCACTTCCACCGCTTCTGTCACCGTTGCGCAGCACTTTACATCACTTACATCGTTCCACGCTCGCTTCTCACACGCGCAACACGTCACGGTGAGCTAGGCTCGCCACATGTTTTCCTACTACAATGTCGTCAGTATCGAGTAACGTGGCGACCTTTTCATTGGCAACATCGACATCTGCTCTGTCGAGCCGAGGAAGCGGTCCGAGCGCTCGACGATTTAGTCAAATCCTTAGACCTTTCTCCTCTTCTCTTCCATCGTGATGTCCGTTTGCATAAAACTAGAAGCTACCTATACCGCGAAAGAATATTCGATAGCTTCCCCGTTGCCTCCTTGGTCGACAAAAAAACAAACGCGATTCCGAGTCGTCTCTCGCGCATTATCGAAAGAAACGCGTGTCGTTAACAGAGCGTCCATCGTTCGATGAATCCGTCAGCAGGGAAAGGTTCTGCATATCGGCCAGTACACACTCGCTTCCTGCGCGAAGGAACTGTTTTACGCGCGCAAAAGTTGCAGGTGATTCGGCAAAATTGTTCGCCAACGATCGCAACGTGATCCCGCCATATCCGCCATTGTCGGGAGACGATCCGTTTCACGGCAGTCGCGAGCGAGAACTGTCCGCTGTTGATGTCGAGTCTGCTAATTATTCGCCGGTGAAGGTCGAGCGGGTTGAACGGATCTCCCGAGTGCACCGCAACGCGGAAGGGAGGCTCTCGTGTCATCACTCGGGCGCGAAGAGTCATCAAGGATACCTTCTGCCGATTAACGCGCTCCGCGGAACCGCCGCGGTCGCATCCTGCCGACTCGAGTCGGCAACGGTTGGAATTCTCTTGGAATATTTGCAATATTTTTCACAGCGAAACAGCGAACGCCTCGGTGAAGCAGTTGGCGCGATAACCGGCGTGTCGACGTCGATTATACGACCGCGCGATTCATCGATCTCACGTTTCCTTACTCGCTCGGTACAAGCCGCCGCCGGGATAAACCTGGCAGGCCGCGCCGAATTGTTACAAATGGCTTACAACGCGGTATCCGGCGCGATGGCGGACGGGTGCGAGAGGTCGAGAGGGATTATCCCGGCGGCTCTAGGAAACGCGTAAATGAATATACATTACTTTCGTGACGGCTACTGTCATCGCGCGGGCGCACCGTCGTGATATAAATTCGGCGCGTTTCGCAGCGGCGGAGGAAAGCTGATGGCCGAAAGAACAGCCCGGCTGAGCGAAAGGACGGGAGGGGGAGGACGAGGTGGCAGACCCGACATTATTTCACTTTACAGTCGACCCAGTCGCGAGCTTCCGCAGTCTTGAATTAGACTTAATTAAAATACGAGCAGCCGAGGCGTTAACGCCACCGATAAAATCTTCCAACCGCTCCCCCCCCCCCCTCCCGCGACTATGGCGTCGTAGTCGTCTCCTTTCGGCGAAGACCGCCATTCCGCCCGCGAGAGATATCCAGCCATCGATCGCGCTCGAGGAGGGCCCCGTGTACATAAGGGCGCAGGATTTAGCGCGAACAAACAGAGCGCGGTGAGTATCGCGCTGAAGAACGCAGAGGGACGATTAGCGAATTTACGGGGCGCCCGCGGAGATGGAGCAACAGCGAGCCGTCAGCTGCTGCTGACCCGGCATGGCGTTCCGCTTAGCGCGAGGGTCATCGCGCGATGATCGCAAGCTGTTGCGCGCGAGGATTATTTAATTACGGATAAATCAGCGGCTGCAATCATGACGAGCAATAAGCAATAAGCGGACGATTTAATTACCTCGCGATTTGGCGATCCGCGATCGTTCGCGACCTCCCCGAAGGTCCGCCTCTTCAAGTTTCCGTCCGCGCGCTACCAGCTAACGATCGCAAGTATCATTAACCGCTCAGATAGCTTCGTTCCAGGCCGTCGAGGAGACGGCCTCTTAAACCTCGGGTATTCCCTCACGAATCACGGCGGCTTGAACGTCGACGCTCGCGGACGTGGACCTAAAATTCTTCAGGCGTGCTGAAACGCGACGCGACATCTTCCATCTCTGCGCGTTGCGGCGAAACGGAGCGCGATCGTCGTAACGATCTTCTTTATTCTTCCGAGATTCCGGAGCGCACGGCATCTCTCTCATTTGCCGAACGACGACGACGACGAAAACGCGCGCGAGGAAGGGGAGGAATCCGCGAGAATGAAACCAAAGATCGAGCGAGAAGCATCCCGGCTCTCCATCGACCTTTCGGATTCTCGATCTCGCGATCGGCATTCTTTTCGAAGATAAGGAAGAAAACTTTGTAAGCGCCGTCTCGGATCGCCAAATGCTGCGCGAGGCAGCATCCGCGCCAGGCTCGCGAGAATGGACCGCGTCTTGTCCGGGGGTTGTCCTCGAATTTCCGCAGATCAAACGGTCGTGCTCGGTCATCGGATGGCTGCCCGACTCTGGAAATACGCGCGCGCGAGAGAAAGAAAGACGCTCTCGGTGTGATCCCGGTCGCTCCCTTCCGTTGCAGCCGCTTAAACCCGTTTCGTCTGTTCCTGAAGCTGCGCTCGCGGAATTATTTTTACCGTGCTCCGTGATCACGTAGCCGCGAATAATAATTCACGTTGTCGCTGCCGCTGCCGTTGCTGCAGCACGTTCTCCTCTGCGATTAAATTATTAAATAAATAAAATGTACTGCTTACGCGAGAGCGGGTATACGGGCATACGGGCATCGATATCTTCCAACAAGACGCGCGTTCCCCCCCTCCCTCGCGTGAGGATTATTGCCATTAAAAAGGGGGGAGGACCAATCGATACCACGGGATATCCTGCACCTCGCGCCTCGCGAATTTTAGTCGAGCGGACTCTCTCCGCGGCGCGTGATATTATCGTTAACGATGTCCTGTCGTCGGCTTGAATAAGAGCATCGCGATCGCGCGCTTCGCAGAAGATACAGACGCGTTACCGCGTCCTCGTGCTTCAGCAACAGGCGCTTTTAGCGGAATTACGCTTGAATTTCGTGAGATCGGACGGCACGACGGTGTTATTTGATTACGGCCCTATGCGACCGTGAGCTTTGAAGGTTCCGTGGCTCGCGTGGCGCATATCCCGATCCGTCTAACCCGTCTAATTCTCCCTTCTTCAGGATTGCATTTTTCTAGCCCCCCCCCCCCCCCCCCGCGTCTGCGAAGCCGCGATCCGTTCTCGTCCGGCAGCCGAATTTATTTGCGAATAATGAATGCTCGCGAACTGGCCGATGCTCACGAGGATCTCACTGGAAGATTGCTGCGAACAATCTGGATAACAATCATTGTTCATGACTCTCGGTCAGCTCGGATCGCTCTCGATCGCGTCCAAGTTTCGCGTTAAACGATTTCTTGGCGTCCCTCGCTGCCGGACGCGAACTTTCGAGATACGTCGCAGTAGCCACCACGCCAGCTCGGAATCTCGAAATCGCGCGACCTAATGGACTTGCGTTCTCGCCTTTATGGACTTACGGAAACGCCGCGCGCCACGTGGCGATTCGGAAAGCGGGAGGCATTAGCGTAATAATTTCCAGACTAGTCCCGAACTTATTCGGAGGATTAGCGAGCGCGCGCGTCTCGCATCGAGAGTATCCTCCTCGCTCGACCCCCGATGAACCCTGCGATCCACCCGCGATATACATTCGCAGGCTAGCGGGGATCTCAAATCAACCCCCCCCCCCYCCCCAGGAGGGTAGCGCCAATTTTTTTCCGAATGCCACTTCTTGCCTCTCTCTCTCTCTCTCTCTCTCTCTCTCTCTCTCTCTCGACGATGGCCGCCCTCGTCGACTATTACCAACCACGCCTCCACCTCCACCTCCACCTCCACCCTCCCCCGCGCGCGTCCAATTATGTTCGCTTCTCGATATTATTGACTCGTTTTCCCCTGCGAGAGGGCGCGACGTGGCCCGAATTAATAATATGCTCCTCTCGCGACGCGACGCGACGCGATATCGATTGCCGACCGTTACATAAAAGAAACACACTGCGCTCCCACGGCCTGGCGACAGGGTGGGCCGGGGGGGAGGAGGCTCCTGCAATTTCCAGCAATCGAACGGCATGATGAGGTTATTTGTTCGCGCGATATGACTTCCATCGGTCTCATCGGAGAGGGTGAGGGTGAGGGAGGAGGAGCGCGTCTCGGGAACGTACACTCGTCGCCGCGGGAAAACCCGGCGGGGCGGGGGGGGGGGGGGGTCCACGCGCGCGAACGAAGTTTCACGTAATTAAAGAGTTATCGAGGTCGCGCTTAATCGAGGGCCCCTTTGTTTGGGCTTTTTTTTTCACCGGCCGGCGCGGCGACCGTTATTTCGCCGAGTGGAGGAGATGGGGGCGGAGGGGAAAGAGAGAGAGAGAGAGAGAGAGAGAGAGAGAGAGAGAGAGAGAGAGAGAGAAGAAAAAAGGAAATACACACATACACACGCGCGCGCGCGCGCGCGCACGCACGCCCGTAACCGGAATAAATCGTCCGACGCGATAGATTCGCGCGCGGCGGCGCGCGAGAGGGAGCGGCGGGCGTTTTAATACTTAACGAGTACGTTAATTGCATTATTAATATCCGGGCCCGGAGTGTTTCGCAAATTGTAAAATTACATAATACAGGGCGCTCATTCGGAAGAACATTAATTGCCTTATCGGGTTCGTTTCCATTCTATTTGATACGAAGTAATTCGGGGTTCGAGCGCGCGCGCGCGAGAGGGCTAATCGACGGCTTGCTAACGCGCGCGCGAATCGACCGCAGTTTTTCCATGTCCCGTTGAGGCGAAACCGACGACCGAGCTGCCGCGTGTCGACGGGAATCGCTCGAATGAAATCGCTTATTAGCGCGCCGCTGACTGGCTTCTTCCTGCGAAATCGCCAAAACGCGCGCCAATCTGTCGCCGCGAGATTCGATTCGCGAATACTTTCGCCTCACGATTTCAATTCTTAGCGCGGTTCCACCGCGCCTCCCTCTCTCTCTCTCTCTCTCGCTCTCTCAGCATGTATCTGGGACACGGAGGGAGAGATAGACGGTAGTTACTAGACCCGGCAGGGAATACCTCGTCTCGTTGAGATTCACGGAGGCGCGGCGACGCGCGCGCGTCTCCGCCGCTGCTGGGAATTATCTTGGAATTTCCGGGAGATCAAACGGCATGACCCGGCTTACTCGATTATTCGCCATCGTCGCTCTTCGATCTGCCTTCTGAAAATTTACAGCGCTCCCGTGGGCGGGCGCGCGCGCACGCGGAGGAAGGGGGGTGGTGGCTTACGAAATTTCCAAATAAGGAAGTTTCCGCGCGATATCGACGGTCCATGCATCGATTTCCTCGAGAAGTCTCGTCCTCTTCTCGTCTTCTCGCACTCCCCCCCCCCCCCCCCCCCCCCCCCCCCCCCCCTCCCCACCGCACCTTCTCCTCTCTCTCTCTCTCTCTCTCACTTTACTCGACAGCGAGACGGCGAGAAACTTCTGCCGAAGAGATTTTTCCAATTTCCACTGCACTTCTCAAAGAGATTTTCCTCACGCGAACGGAATGCGTAATGTACGATGAAAACGACGATCGGATAAACATCGGGCCGACCGGCTCGGCGAAACCGGCGAGCGGAAAGCTTTCTCTCCTTTTATCTTCCGGAGTTTACCCGAGTCCAAGCACGAATCCCTATTGGGCGAATCGCCGCGGTGATTTGCGCCCCGAGATTCGCGAGCGGTGCTGCGAAGGATGCTTTGAACAGGTCTGGTCCGGAATTGGCGCGCGGTCGAGTCGTAATTCGTTGGTAATTATCGGCCAGCGATGATCCGGTCGCAACACGCGCCATGCTTTCGCAATCAACTCCCCGTCGTTCGCGAATGACGCGACCAATTAGTGCAAACGATGGGAAGCTCCGCGATCGTAGCTTCAACGCTCGCGATTTAACTCGCGAAACGAATTCCACGAGGTCCGTGGACGTAATACGCAGGCATGCGTATAACATGCGAGATTTGCAGGAGAGCTGACCTTCGATCCGTCCGCGCCGACACCCGGCGGAAGGAGGTCGGTATTCGCGTTCCCGGCATGCGAATTCATTGTTGGCATTAACCTTCGGAATAGCGCGAATACCGGGCGATTTTTCGATCGGAAAACACGAGTCGCTGAATCGTCGGCCTTCTATCCCGCGCGCGACCGCGAAACGCGATACGTTTGGACGAAAGGGACGGCAAAAGAAGCGCGACGAACGTATAATTTCCCGATGAGAATCGCCGCTTGAAAATCGACGCCGAGTGGACCGACTGGTGCACCGGCTGCTTTGTGACGGGAAATGATGCCGCGGTCGAACTTTGAACTTGCGCTTCGCCGACACGCGGCGTACCGGAGAACTCGCATCGGTCTAGCAGCCCTCGTCATCGTGATTAATGGCGGCGCGACCAGTCAATGTCCCGTCAATGAGCGGAATTTAATAATTCCCGAGCAACTTTGCTCGCCACCGCGCGCCCCGATGGCAAAATAAACGCGAGCCGCCGATCTCGCCTGATCCGGCATAGTTCTCGTTCGAGATTCGCAGCGGCGATTCCTCATTCAGCGCGTAAACATCGGGAACGTCTCCCGATAACGTTATCGATAATGTATCACGCGCTGTTGGCGCGTTACGCGCGAAAGCTGCATTAATTAACGCGGGGATTAATGGAGGGATGCAAGATCCTGGCGACAAGTCCGCGCGATCGTTTTCCCTAAAACAAACTCAGCCGCAGATAACGTCCATTTATCGAGGCTAATTATGAGCGGGAAAAAAAAGGAGAGAGAGAGAGAGAGAGAGAAAAGTGACACTGAATCCAATTGAATTCTTTGATGAATATCGGAGCTCCGTCGACCAGCCGGCAGGCTCGCTCGCGCGCGAATTAGAGATTTAAATTTATACGATCAATATTCAATCCTCATTTCCTCGATTTACAAGCGAACGGAAGTTTCGCGCGCGTTCTCACGGCGAAGGCGGAACGGTTTGAACGGTTGACGAGACAACGGAAACACATCGTAACATCATTCTCTGTCCATTGACGTCATTTCGCAGCGAAGATCGTGATCGGGCACACACAGATATGAAGCCGAGAGCGAAGCTCTCGGAGAGGACGGCGCGACTCGTCGTAAATCCAATCGTTCAATTCGGAGATTGAAAGTATCGGGGAAGAAGAAGGTATAAAAAATGAAGTTAATACCGAAATGCGGCAAGAAGACTGGGAGCGCACTCTCTCTCTCTCTCTCTCTCTGCCACGGAGACGTCCGACCAGCCGTCCCGGCTGGCTTTCTCGGTTGGCTACAATGTAATTCGGCCGGAAGGAAAAGTCGTGCCGTCCCGGCGCTATCGGGAGGAAACGTACGAGGCAGTAAAAATGGACGAAATAACGCTCGGCAGCGCGGCACCCCTCCCTCCCGTGCTTGATCAAATAAATAGACAAAGCGCCGCGTGGCCGCGCGATCTCTCATAAGCCGAGTGGATCAGCTTCGCAAACGGCCGTCGCGATTACTCTCTCGCGGCGGACTCTCGCGGGAGAAAGCGAGCAGGAAAGAAGGAGAGAGATTCGTGGAGCGGGCGGACAGCCGGGCGTAATGAGGACGATTTATCTTTAACGCGGCGGCGGGGGGTCGGCGTGGAGCTTGATCCTTGGAGGAGAACGGGAGACAGGAAATGAAAATTCCACTTGGACGCGCGACTTGGCGCGCGCGCGCGCGCGCGCGTCCCGATAGGATTAATCCATCGCGTTCCGCGCGCCGAGAGGTCGCGGGAGGGTGAAGCCGATGGTCGGCCGGGATGGTCGAGAGGTCTCGCTGATTTCCGAAAGCCGCTCTCGTCCGCTCGACGAGGGCGAACTTTGCGGGGAGAGCGGCGACGTGTCGTTTGTTAAATAAGAAGCGAGTTGGCCGGCCGCAGCAAAGGTGCAGCGGAAGCTGCACGGGAGAACGAGAGCGAGACGAGAGGAGCGGACTGGGGGGTTCGATCTCGGGGGAGGAACGCTGCGGTTAAAGCGCAACGATTTGACCAAACTTTCGAGCAGTCCCTGACGATAAAAGCCTCCCGAGGGCCGAAGGCTGGGCCGGCCCTCCAAAACTCGCGCTTATCGATAACGGCACGCTTAATCAGGCCCGACGAAGACAAACGAGCAGCGCTCTCGCTCGGCTCGATCAGAATCGTAACGAGAATAAGGATCCATTTCCGCGCGCGTACCTGTCACCTGCGTGACAACAGGCCGCGTCGTTTGGCAACCGATAAGCCGCGAACCTTTGAGGACTGTTCAAGATTCTTACAGGCTTTATTGTCGGGATATAGGCTATATACTTCTTTGTCGGGAGTTTTGGGCACTCGAGAACCCAATGTAAGCAATGAGTCAGGCATGCGTCGATGATTAGTCCCAGAGTGGGGGACATAGGTCGTCAACCGTTACGAAAAAACAAAAGAGTCGCTTTTCCTCGCAGTTACCAGGCGCCTGTATCCTCAGTGTAGCGCGAGACATCCGAGGCAACGGTCACTTGTTCAGAGTAAGAATCGAAAYRCTATAACTGCTAATTCGTTTGCCAATTAAAAGAAGGTAAAAAGGTAGACAGTTATCTATGTCTCTTATCTTTACCCGTCACCCTCCATCCAGAATCGGAATATAAATAAATATTTTAGCAGTGTGGAGCGAATTTATATCGAAGGCGCTCTAACAAGGACCCCACCCTTCGCCCCGCGGCTTCGAATTATCCGTTTCCGCCGTTTCCGCGCGCCGTTTCGCGATAGCGCGAAAATAGCGCGTGTCGCGTCATTTCGGAAGAGAGTCATCGGCGAAGATGAAACAACGGGGAGGGGAGGGGAGGGGAGGGGAGGGGGGATCCAGAAAGGCGGGATCCTAGTTGCGGGGCGGAGGTGTGCTCTCCGTTAATTAATCGACTGGTAGCGGCGCTAATATGGCGGTCCCGCTGTATATACCTGAAATCCCATCGGGCGCGTTTTCATTCCCGGCCGACGTCCGTGACAAAGGCCTCGCGCAAACTGCAAAGAGCATTACTCATTTATTCCAGCTTGGAGCGAGCCGCGCTGGCTTTCGGCTCGTTGGCCGCCTTTGTCTTTCCGGATTAACTTGATACAGGCCGCGTCGACCATGTAAAGGACAGTCATCGCGAATTTGTTGGCAAATTTTATGTGGGGACATAAAGACTGAGAGAGAGAGAGAGAGAGAGAGAGAGAGAGAGAGAGAGAGAGAGAGAGAGAGAGAGAGTGAGGGAGGGGGAGGAGGAGGGGATTGCCCAGCGCGCGGCCGGCGCGGCACAAAGAAGACCGGAAACACTCCGTGTTCCGCGAAAGCCCGCATGCGAGGCAGCAAAGCTGTTGTCGCCGGCAGACGATAAATAAATCACGTGCCCGTAATTAAACGCGATAAAAAGCCACTCGACAATCATCCCGCCCAGTTTTGGGATCGGGCGATCCCGCTTTGCCCGTTTCGAAAGAATAATCAGCGAAATAATGCGCTGAAACATCCCCGAGCTAACGTCTGAGCTAACATCCGTCCCGCGAAATTCGCCCGATCGCCACGTGCAAATGCCAAACACCGGCTCGTCGAACTCGAAAAACACGCGCTTCCGGTGAAGCGATCGCCGTCGATCGACGCCGCTCACGCAAGCCGCTCGCAAGCCCTACTAGACGACAGTTGCGGAGGCTCGATCTCATCTCGTCAGAAATCTCGCTATCTGTAACGAGCAACGCGTCAACGTGCTAATCACGATGAGATGAGAGTCGCGAGAGAGGCTCCGATTGAAACGTAGAGACTCGGACTCGCGCACCCGATTTCGGAGGAGCTCCGCGAACTCGCGCGGCGTGCGCTCCTCTCCGCCCTCCCTCCTCCTCGTTTATCACTCTTCCCTTTCTTTTTCCTTTTTTCTCTCTTTCTCTTGCTTTCTCCTTCGCGGCGGGATCGCCGCGCCCCGGCGAGCCGATAATCCCCGTTTGGTAAATAACGAGCCGTTAAATCCGAGCGCCGGCGGCGTGATAATGGCGGTGATCGGGGGCGGAGAAGGGGGAGGGGCGAGGGGGGGGGAGAGGGGGGAGAGGGAGAGAGGAAGATTTCCTCGAGGGATGATTTGTGCGCGGATCGATCGCGCGCGCGAGCTGATGGATCCGCGTGAAACGTGGATCTCGCTCGCTAAACGAACGGCCGAACGCGCTCGATCGCGAGCGCGGACGCGTGCGATTAATCGAATCTGCCATTAATTCGATCGCGCAGTTTCATCAGAGCCGCGACGAGAATGTCCGCGAGGAGTCTTCCGAGTCTTCCGAGTCTTCCGCAGAAGGGCGAAGCCCTTCGCCGTAGCGCCCGCGGGGACGCGGTTTCCGTTTTTCGCGGGAGAAGGAGGAGGAAAGGGGCAGCTAGCTGATGGCCGCTCGCTTGATAAACGGCCACTTCGGGAAAATAATCCCGCCGCTTAAAGTATTAATTCGCCGATCCCGCGGGAGCCACGCGGAAAGCTCGTCTTCTTTATTCCGGAGAGCGGAACGGAGGAAGCCACTCTCGTCGCGCATCGCTCCGAGAAAATATCGCACGAGAGGAAGCCCCGCTGCGGGCATCTCGGCCGCGTTTCAGGAATGCCGACGGTATATATACGGGAGCGGGGAGCCGCGGGCGAGCGTTTCCGTCGAAGGAAACCTTCGCGAATGATGCGGAACGCCGCCACTGCCGCCGCCGACCGGCGGTACGTATTGTACCGTAAAGCCGAGTTCGCTCGGTTGACATTTCGAGTTCCGCTTTTCTTTCATCGAGGGGGAGGACGCATTTCCGCCGAGTCGCCGCCAGCGCTCGCCGTCGTCTTCGTCCTCGTCTTCGTCGTCACAGATAAAACATTGCTCTCGACAAGAATGGTATTTCCACTTTAGCGGAATAACGTTATTTATTTGTAGCATGACTCCATCGCTTTATGAACCGTTAGAACGCGATTTGAAAGACCTCAACGAGCGAGAGAGAGAGAGGGAGGGAGAGAGAGAGAGAGAGAGAGAGAGGGAGGGAAGGAGGGAGGAGGCACTTGCTCACCCTCCGCGAGGACTGAGAGAAGACCTCCCCCGAGAGAGCTCCGTTAAAATCATCGTCCTGCGCGCACTTTGTACTTTTGCTTTCGCTTCGGGTTCCGTCGAGGGTAAAACGCCCCGCGGACGAGGGCTGCCGCAGAGCGAGCGGGGCAGATACTTCTGGCTGCTTTGCAAATTAATTTATGAGGACGTAAGATAAGGAGCGACCGCGCTTTTCTTTCATCAGAGAAGAGGAGGGTCGGGAGAGCTCGCGCGCACGCGCGCGCGCCAATATTTTCCCAGCCCGTTTTTACGTATCGCGCTGGGGAAATCGGTGAGGGGGCTGTCGGAAAAACTTTCGCTCCGAGAGGAATAATTCTGTTGGCTTACGAGTTAATCCTCGGCGAAACTCCAAAGGCGGGCATCCAAGGGGATGAATGAGCGAGCGCGCTCCCGAAAAAACGGGCAGCTCCCCCCCCCCCCGCCGCCGCGATTCCGGGACGGGGCGACACGCACGCTGCGGCCAATTACAGGGAAAATTATTCCCAGGCATGGAAACGGAAAATTGTCGGGCGAATTGTACATTTTCCTGTGTCAGTTCGCATTTTTTAATCAAATTACGTTTATTGGAAAATATTCGCTCGCAGAGGCCGCGGCCGCGCTGTTGTTTATAGAGGCGCCAATCAAAATAAAAACTAATCTAAAAAGAGCGATACGGACGCGATAAAATTGAAACGATTAACGGTGCACATAACACGCTTTAATAGCGGGTGTATTTAGCTCACTTGACGCCGAAGGAACGGAAGAAGGAAACGTTCGAAAAATATAACGAGCCCTCATCTCGCTCCTCGAGAATAATTCCTTCATTCACAGCCGAGGAGCAATTTCTCAGCTGAAAAGATAACAATGAATATTCATTACAAGAGAGATGTTCTGAATATAATACCGCGCTGTATATCAAATAAATGTCTAGCGCGAGCATTAATGGGAAATAAAGCGGAATATACATCGTAAAGAGACGAGCGAATTTAATCACGAGAGTGAACCTCGTAAGAGAAACCTTGCAGCGAGCGGACGCCTTCCGCTCCTACCCTCTCCCCCTCCCGCCCGCCGCGGTGATACTCTTGACGGGGAGATGCTCGGACTTTACCCGGAAACCGGCCGCCAGCCGCGTTGCGGGAATTTACTTTCCGCGACGGACAAGTTTCGCCGGTCGCACGGACGGGACCGGCTCGCGGAGCGAATCGAGTCCGATGGAAAGTTTCGCTTTAAAAAGCAGGAAGCGTTTCCCCTGGCGCTCGAGTTCCCCGATACGTCAAAGGTGGCGGGGGGKGGGGGKGGGGGGAGAGAGGCCAGGGGAGATTTGCCTTGCCGAAGCACGGAGCGCAGGTCCTCTCCAAGGACGCGGCGGGGAGGTTGTCCGAGAAGCGATCGAGGAAAGCGTCTCGAACGATATTCCGATTTGCGATTTCCATCCGACGAAAGGACCGGATCGCGCGTCATCGCGCGGGACGCCGCTCGCTCGTTGGCTGGCAGGTGAAGAAAACGGAAGAAAAGAAAGAACAGGAAAAAAGAAAGGAAATCATTGTCGCGCCATTATGTATGTACGCCGGCGCGGTGCGGCGCGGTGCGGCGCGGTGCGGCGCGTTAACGCGCCCGTAATTCAATACGACCGGCAAAAAGCGGCGCGGCGGCAAGCGGCGTTAATGCGTTTTTGTTTCCATCAGCCGGCGAATGAAAACATTAGATTTATATCCGGCCGGTATTTATAGCCAGCCCCGGCACGGGTGACACGGATTTTTTCCCGCCCCGCCCCGGCCCTCCCGCACCCCCGGCACGCCGGGTGCGTGTTTGTCCTGCATTCTAGGCGGATAAATATTTATCGTAGCTACGCTCTCTCACGGCGAGCCCGCGCGCACAGCGAGCCCCGCCCGCAGGAGATGCCGCTCGCCGTGGTCAGTCCGGATCAGCCCCCGCGTGCGCTCTCTCTCTCTCTCTCTCTCTCTCTCTCTCTCTCTCTCTCTCTCGCTCGCTCGCTCGCCGAT
Source organism: Eciton burchellii (assembly GCA_020341155.1). Taxonomy (NCBI): domain Eukaryota; kingdom Metazoa; phylum Arthropoda; class Insecta; order Hymenoptera; family Formicidae; genus Eciton; species Eciton burchellii. The sequence continues at coordinate 616,316 of JAHMML010000009.1, forward strand.
TTTATAATTCCGGCGCGCTGCCGCGCGCGCGAAGCCGTAACTGCGCGCGGTAACGCGGATAATGCCGCCGCGAATTATTGATGGATAACGCGCGAACGCGCGCGCGCGCGCGCGCGCGCGGATCGCGCCGCGCTAATAAATAGAATCCCGCCGATAACGATCCGCGCCGCGCGTAATCATAATGCTTAATAGCGCGTGCACATCGATACCGCGGCGGCGTCGTCGTCTGATACGCGCGTGTGCCTCGACGCTTCGGCGGTTCGAGGGATCGATACGAGAAGGACGCGAGGCGCGTTCCCTCGCGGGGAAAATTAAAAGCGAAAAGCGTGACACCCGGACGGACACGTCGGCCGAGGCGTCGCGAGACGGGCATAAATTGCACGCCGCACGCTTTAATCGCGCTCGTCAGACGAATCAATCCCTCTCTGCTGTCTGCCAGGTTTCCAGCGTGTAACAGGCTCATAAAACTTGCAGTAGCGCCTGTATCCGTTAGTTGCTGTCTGCCATCATCACCGCGGTCGCTCGTAGTTTCAATTTTCCCCTTCCCGGCGAGGATCGGAACGTTGTTTCGCGCGTCTGATCTCGCGGCTTGGCGCGTGCACGCGGACGTCGACCTCAAAAAGCATCCGGGAGTCACGCGATTCCCTCGTTCGCGACTATCGAAAATGCATTTACGCTGTGATTCGCGCCCTCGTCGCCGCTGCCGTTGCCGTTGTTGTTGTTGTTGTTGTTGTTGTTGCTGCCGCCGCTGCAACATCGCGGAGTGCACCTCGCGTTCGCCAACGAGCTGTCTCGAGGAGCATCGAATTGATGAAAAAGTGTAATCACCGGACGGATTCGGAAGCGCGCATTATTTCGACGGTGATGTAATCGGCTACGTCAACGTGATTGATCGGGAAAGCGTAATTGCGAGGCGGACGGAAGCGGCGCGAGCGGAACGCACGGAGGCTCGGACACGGAAAGCGCGCGTTATTACTTCAGCCTGCTGCAGATCGATCAGTCGCGTCATTTTAATTGCGAGACTCGGCTGGAGACGCTTGATTAATTTCAACCGCTATTCCGGCATTCGCGAGCGCGACCCCGTTTCGCTGTCGCGCGATCGATCGGCGAGCGCGCGACCGAAATTGCTCCTTCCGCGTCTCGCCGATCGGCGATGTTTAGCTGGAAGGTCTGGGAGGTGGGGGAGGGAGGTAACAAAGAAATAGGGGAAAAATAGGGGGCGCGACGTAGATAAAGCCAAAGTATTTTCGCTGAATAACGACCGGAGGCGCTCGTATTCGCGTTGGTATTCGCTAAATTGCTTTCTCTGACACAGACATTCGATTCTCTATCGGTTCAATTAATGCCCCGAGACATGTAGCGCCGAGGAAGGAACAGGAGCGCGCGGGACGGACGGGGCAGAGTCCAGTAGTATCCGTCGACGAGAGACGGGAAATGAAAAAAAAAAAAAAAAGGGGGGGGGGAAAAAGCGAAGAAACGGCCAGCGCCGTCCGAAAGAGCGACGTAACGATTCGGATAAATTGCGAAACGCGCGCGCGGCACCGCGCTCTCCCCCGCTATTCCTCGCCTTTTAACGTGCCGCGCGTATTCTACGCTCGCCATGTGTGCCGATGCAAGTTCCGCGACGACGACCGACCGACCGACCGATCTACCGAACGAAACGGTGATCGAATCCGGGAATTCGAGCGATCGCCCGAAAATCGAGGCATTTTCATTTCCGACGCCGCGACGAAAAACCGCTCGACCCGGCGCGGCTCGCGCATTCGTTAAACCGGATTCCCCGGGCGTGTACAAGTCACCCTTACGAGTTCTATTAATGTTCCGAGGGAACGAGGGCGAAATAGGAGAGAGCAAGCGAAGCCCGCAGTTTGCCTCGGCCGCCACGCAAAAAGACTCCTTTGCGTCGTTTTTCCGATGAGATGCAAGCGTTCTTCCGCCCCTCATCCCTCTCATCCCTCTCTCATCTTTCGTTGCACGACCGCTCTCTCCTTCTCCCTTCCCCCCCCCTCTCTCTCTCTTCCTCCGGCGCTGTCCGAACTTTAGCGTATCCCTTTTTCCATCCGGCATTTCCACTGTTTTTTCGTCGTCACGACGGAGAAGTTGATAAATGACGCAAATAAACGAAACAAGGCGGTTGTGGCGGACGTGGGGGCGCGCGAAGGGGCGGGAAATCGCGCCAGCCGTGGAAATTCCTGGTGGATAACCGGTGCTCCCTGCCGTCTCTATCGGCGAGCCCTTCCTCGGCGAGCATCCCTACGTCGCGGTACTTGGCGCATAATTACAACGGCTGGATGTTACGCACCGCGAATGCGGTCTCGAATTAAACACTCTCTTCTCGAGCTAGAGAGAGAGAGAGAGAGAGGGAGAGAGAGAGAGAGAGAGAGAGAGAGAGAGAGAGAGAGAGAGGGAGAGAGAGAGAGAGGGGGAGAGAGAGAGAGAGAGAGAGAGAGAGAGAGAGAGAGAGAGAGAGAGAGAGAGAGAGGTGTCAAACCTCGCCGTCGTCCGCCCCTCACTTCGAACTTGTAATTTGAACGTCGGCGTTGATTCGCGGGAGCGCACGTAATTCGCGACTCGCGCCGAAATTGCAAATTGGACGAATCAAGCTCGCCGACTTTTCCGCGAATGGAACGCGCGCGGCGCGGCGCGATAGCGCTTTATCGTCGCGCATGTCGCCGCCGTCTTCCCGTTCCGGGTAATCGCGTTAACGTATATAGCCCGGCCTCGAGCGGCCAACTTTAAAGTTCCGCCGTTGTCCTTGGATGGACGAGGGATACTCCGCGGCCAAGATTCCTTCGTCCGGAATAAGAATGACTCTCCGCCGAGAGGCGCTATCTATCCATCTCTCCTTCCTATCCTCTCCCCTTGCTCCTTCCCGCTCCTCGCTCCTGACTCTTTCATGAGTTATCGCGCCGCGTGCTGCGCGAGATTGTGAGTTCCCACTTTTGTAACTTGGCGAGCAGCGTCAAGGCAGATTTAATCGTATCAAATGAGGGAGAAAGAGAGAGAGAGAGAGAGAGAGAGAGAGAGAGAGAGAGAGAGGCAGGCAGCGTTCCCGCGGGCATTCGGTTACCCGCGCGCGGGGAGTCGGGAGGAGCAAACCGCTTCTTTCATCGCTGATGAACGTGAAGACAGAGGAAGGAAGGAAGAGAGAGAGAGAGAGAGGGAGAGAGAGAGAGAGAGAGAGAGAGAGAGAGAGAGAGAGAGAGACACGTTCTCAAAGTTGCAGCTTGATCATAATTCAAATTCGATCGCGCGCTCGCGCGCAGAGCGAATAACCGCGCGCAGTCGGCGCCGTGACCGGTATCGAGTTACGCGAAAACCGTAACTCGCGGGCTAACAAGTTAGGGCCGTAATTCAATCGCGTTTCCGCACGAGAGGCGCGACGACAACGATCGCGTCGGGCAAGCAGATTCGAGATGAAGCGATATATCGTGTCGAACGGATAACGCGCCGGCGAGTCGTCCGTCCAGCTGGCGCCGTCTGTCACTGTTTGCGATCAATCTTCATCGTCGGAGGAGAAAAATTCCGCGAGACGCGGCCGGGATTAGCTCGCCATAACGGAAACCGCAACCTCGTTATCCGGCGTACTAATCGAATCAAGCCGCGCCGCTCGCTGCAATCGGGACGAGCGAAACGTCACGCGAGCCCGTGAAACGCTGATGGACTACTCGCCGGTGTGTCGCCACCGATAAGTCCGCGCCATCCTTAACCCGCGCGGGGGGAGGGAGGGGGGGGGGATAGGAGGAGTAAAATATTGGCTTCGCGCTCGAGGGAAATCCCGGCCGCTGTCGCGCCGGATAAAAAGCTCGGCGGCGCGTATCTCTGGCGCGATTCGCCTCGTTTCGTCCGCTCCTGGCTTCCGCGCGGCTCTCGCGCCTAGTTTCCATGAATGGAGTATCGTTACGGGTGGATCTAATCGGGTTTCAGAGTTCCGGCGACGTCACGGCTGCGGAGAAAACTGCGCGAGACTTTTATCTCGCGTCGTTCCCGCGAGCGAGCGGCGTTTCAGCCGCGAATATGCAGAGCGATCTCAGCTCGACTCGATGAATGAGAGACGAAAGTAATCCGTTGAGTGCCTCCGTTGAGGATCACGCGCGCAATTAGCCGATAACAGCCAATCTCGCGAATGGTTATTCGAAACGTTGCGCCAGGCGGAAGCCGGATCCGAAAACGGATAGGAAAACGTTTCCGCTCTGGGAAATCTGGAAGAATGTCAATGCCACTTGCGATGACGGGGGCGATTATCGATTGTACGCGACACGCTGCGACCGGATACTGCGCTCCCCTGCTTCCCCCCGCGCGCGCGGTTTCTCTGTTCCATTCAAACCGAATTAGCCGGATCTCGTAGGCGCGTATCGCGCGCCATCGAGAAGCCGCGTCTCGGAAACGTTTCCTCAGCCATCGCGGACCATCGAGCGAGCCGGCTCGATCGAGAGACTCGCGACCTCGCGATTCAGCTGAATCGAAAGGTAAACCCTCGATGCCGCGTAACGAGAACCCGACGCTAAATACCCGACGCTAAATCTTTCCTCATTCCATCGCCGACTGCACGAGCATCTCCCTATCGTGCGTTCGATCGCTTCCGTCCGCGTCAAGCGCGCGAGTGAAGCGAAACGCGCGAGCTTGGTCGCGAAAAGGCGCGGCAGGTCTCCCCGGCTATCGTTAACGCGCGAAAGGACGAGATGATGGAAACTAATGCGGCTGGACGAGCGGCAGGGAAGATAAGCTCTCCTTCGTGGGCGGAGGGGAATATTTCTATTTTCCGAGCTGACCCACATCCACCGAGCGCCAACTTTTCAGGCCGGAGATCGAGGCGCGATAAATCGCGAGTGTTTGAGAAAATCGCGCGGCACGCAACGCCGCCTCGCTCCTTCCCTTCGAGATCCGCGATCCGCGATCGCCATTTCCGATTACAAGGGGGTCGGGAAGCTCCTCGACGGCGCGGAGCGCTCGCATGGAAATCACAATCATAATCTCCGGCGCGGCGGATTTGCTCGCCGATCGAGCGGACTTTTATTGCTCGCGATACGAGCGGAAGCCTCGCATGCAGCAGCGTCGAATTAACGCAATTGTGGCAATTAGGGAAATTAAAGCGGCCGGTGAATGAAGTTTCATCGATGTCGCGATGAGAGATTAACCCGCGCGAGTCGTGGAAATAAATTCGTCCGCGTGATTATCCGCGCGATCTCTCACTCGCCTACGCAAACGCACGCTCGAAGAGGCACACGTTACATAAGAGAGAGAGAGAGAGAGAGAGAGAGAGAGAGAGAGAGAGAGAGAGAGAGAGAGAGAGAGAGAGAGGGAACACGCGAGAGACAGGTAAACGACGGAAATCACGTTCAGCCAGCAATAAGAGCCCTCCCTCCACCCTCTCTGCCTCACGGCTGCGATTATCGCGAGCGTTCCGTTAGAATTTTTCCGACACGTCGCTTATCAGGTTTTCGTTCCTGGCGCCTCGCGCCTCGGCGGCTGCTTTAATTCAAGCCAACGCTCGTTCCGTGACGCGCGCACTCAGGTCAAAACCGATAACTTCTATCTGAGTAGGTTTCCAAAGTGGAGCAGCACTCATTTACGGTGTGACAAATGCGTTTTTCTTAAGGTAACGCCAAGATACAACGACACAACGACGACACAGCTCGACGCGCGCGCGGGTTTTCATTGTTTGAAAATTGTCAAAGTCGTGCCCGCAAATGCGTTTCCCGCATTATCATCGATAAGTGTGGCCGGCGAGTGCCGAATATCCGGCGGCGACGTTAACGGGCGCCACGGGAGCGGGGAGGAGGACGTGAGGAGGCACGCGATCGTCGTGACGTCAACGGGATCGCGCGGCGGGTTTGATAAGCAAGGTCAAGAACGGGGAGGGAGAGGGCACGGGGGGCGGGGCGAGGCGAGGCACGATACGGCGATACGGGCAGCAGAGAGACTCTGCACGCGTGTTCGATAGGAAAGGCGCGCCATAAAGACGTTTACACCGCTGTGATTCACCTTTAAAGTGCAGCCGCGCTGCACTCGATGTATATAGGGGCGCCGTGATCTCGAAGCGCGAGCGGCGGCATAAAATAAAACGAACGTCCGTTTGATCGGTGCGACGGATATTCGCGTTCATCCGTGCGCGCGCTCGCGCGCAGATTCGGAAAAATTCCATTCCATCGCGAGGGAGACAGCTCGGCGAATCGACGACACAAACGCGGAAGAGCCGAATATCTCACTCGTGCACGAGCACGAGCCAGGGAGGTGGAGGTGCTGTTTACGAAACGATAAGTAACGCGCCTGCCTACGCAGGGAAATATGTGTTTCCGCGCGGATCGATGCGATCTTCCCCTCCCCGATTTCACGGGGGAGGGCGATCACGGCGGGGTGAGCGTGACAAGGACGTAAAGCGCTCGCGATGGAGCCGCGACAAACGAGCGGGTTTCTCGCGCGCCTCAAGCTCGAAGGGAGATTTGATTGGCGCGCAGCGAGCGAATTCCGCCCAAGTTTCGCCGCGGAAATAAAACCGGCCTGTCACGTTCGGATGAGTTCAGTTAACGCGTTAAGCTAACGCCGCAAAAAATACGCCACAGCGCGATAAGACGGCGTCGTCGCGAGTCTCGAGTAGCGAGATGACGCTATTAAACAGGACAGGAAGATGTATAGCGGTATCTCGCGCGGCGAGGGAAAATATCATTTCAGCGCTGCGACGAGGGATGCGACGGTATTTCGAATAAAATTAAAGAGCTGTCGAGTCGGTATCGATAAAAATATCGCGGAAGGAAGCGAGAAAGAACTCGGAGTGCCCCGAGTCACTCGAGTCGCAGCGCACAGCTTCGCTCGCTCGTAGGCGGCCGGAAGAGATTCCTTTGCGAAAGGGATGCGACCCATTTTCGCATCGCGGCGGCTCTCGAGAATTATCTCGGATCCTCTCGTGGAGCTCTCGTGGTAATTAAGACCGCCCGATTCGCGGAAAACAACGTCCACCTCGACCCCGATCCGGCGGTTCGCGCGGGATGACTGCGGAAATCTTAATAGAGACACACCTCCTTCATGATTCGCGGCGCGACACGACGCGATTCGAGCATTCGTTATCGAATTAAAGCCGACGGATGTTAAAGGCGGCATCTTTTGACGGACCTGACGCTGCAAGACCTCCAGCAGCGTTCAACGGAGCCGCCACGCCGCTTCAAAGCGGAGCCGCCGGCGAGTTATTTGATAGCGGATATTAAGGGACCTTGGCAAATTAATGTCAAGATTCCAGCCAAGAATGCCGCCAGCTTATTTTTCCATCAATCTACAACGCGGAATTCTCGAATGACGGTAGTGTTGACGCGCCTTCGATGATTCGCGCTCTTTACATATTTATTTATTGCCGATTCGAGAGAGTGTATTCGGTAAGGACGAGAATCATCAGAAAACAAAGCAATCCTTTCTTTAATCAACTTAAAAATTACAATATCAGGATACTCGCTCTTATTGGGTAACAAACGTGCGATCGCGTGCTTCTGATTTCTCGCAGGACACTGAAGACCCCTGATCGTTGACCTTTGTCGTTCGTTGTAAGCCAACTGTTACGGATTCGGATAGACGATTGTCCTCTGGTAAGATTCTCGAACGTTCTCGATACGGAGGACTCCTGAACGTAAATATAAACATCAGTCGAAGACTAAGGCCCAGAAATGTGTTGTCGTTTGTTTTTTTTTTGTAGTGCGGCAAGAAACGGCTGCCTAGTTTACTTGGGACGCAAAGCGTTCCAAGAGAGTCAGTGTCTTGCGAGATATCCGAGGCAACGGTCACTTTCGTTAGAGCAGCGATCAAAAATATTATAACTGTTGATTTGATTTCATTAAAGAAGATAAAAAGGTGGATAGTTATCTGTGACTCTTATCTTTACTCGTCGCGCTATCCAGAATCGGCACAAATAAATATTTAAACCGTGTGGAGCGAATTTCTATCGAAGGCGCTCTAACACGAACGACAACGATCTCTCTTCGTTTCGGCAACGGTTGTGACTTGTAATCCCTCGACTATTGATCTCGTACTCGAGATAAGCCTCGACATAAGTTGTTTACGTCGAAAACTTTCGAGAAACCAAAGATGACTCGAAAAAAACTCTCCCTTAACAGGGAGAGATATCTCAATCCCGTTTTCCCCCTCAATTCGGCAGGCGATCGCCAACCTTGCCCTCTCTTGATTAACATCCCCACTGCGGCAGCCGACGCAGGTGTCCGTTTTATGTCCTGTGCGATTCCTGAGATCCGGATCTCTCGCGCGGCCACCGTGCGAGCTAATAAAGCCTCGAAGACGGGCCTCGCCTGTTTACGATCGCAAAGCGAATGGGAGGCGAGTACGGCCGCGCACCGAAATGCGGAATCTGGAGTTTGTAAAATCGTCGCAGCATCGTGTCGCGTACGGCCGCGCGTTCCTGATTGCGAATACGCGCGCGTATTCTCGATATCTCAGAACCTCGGCGCATACCGCGTGCAGTAAACGCACTCTCGCGAGTCCCACGCGAATATACGTACGCTTGTGTGCGCGCGCGCGCTGTATTTATATACAAATAAACGTACTACTCACGCAAATATGTATCTACGAGCGAGTACAGCCACCTGTACAGCCCTGATAATTCATAGCGAGCGCGCGAGTGCCTACTTGTTAAGCGTACGTATGCTCTTCCCATCTCCCTCTCTCTTTCTCTCTCGCGTAAAAGCACGTATAGCCCGCTGTATGCTCAACGAGCATACGCGCGTCCGTCTGCTTCGTGTTTGTCAATATCTCTGTGTCACATATGCCAGTGCATGCGCTTCGATATATCCGATACATCTCGGCGCATGAAAGCGCCTTTCCCAGACTGCATCTCTCTCTCTCTCTCTCTCTCGACATCGCCAGCGAAAACCCGTAATCTTTCCATAAACGCCGTTGCGCGTCGCGTGTGCGAGTCGAAACACCGTCTCTTCGGGGATCGCCGTGAACGTCGAGCGCACAGACGGATGAAAATCGKGSGGGGGAGAGSGGGGGGGGGGAGTGTGTCGTCGGAATGAATCATGAACGCGAGGAGGTCGACTGCGGGGAGGTCGCGGGCGATACGGCTGCAACGGGCGTCTTGCTCGGGCGGCAACGCGCCGGGTTGAAGCGCGTAACTTTTACGAGCGTGTGCACGTTCGCTCGTTCAATTCCAGCGAGTCCGTATATCTCGCGCAATTAACGCCTGATGCGGCGGAAAGCCGGACCCCCCTCCCCTCGTCGGGAAGAACTCGCGCTTATCCGTCCTTATCCGTCCTACGAGCCCTTGGCGAATACGTATTTCACGCAGGCGTGCGAGAAAGCGTGCCGACTTCCGCCCGGGATAATATCAGTCCCCGATAAAGGGGACGCGTTTCCCCCTCGCCCGGGGAAGGTTTCGAAGGCCCTCCCCCCCCCCTGAGAAGATCCCGTATGGAACCTCGATGAGTCTCTGAACGAGCACGCCGAAGAAGCGCAAACTTGGGCGCGCCGAAAGAGAGATATTCGCCTCGCCGCAAACGGAATTGCGGCGCCGCTGCGATTGACGAAACGATCGTCACGACGAGATGCGATTGCGAGGAGGAAGGATCAGTCATTCGACCGGTATTTGATATCCCATCCAGCGTTCTTCCCGCTGGGATCAAGTTTCGGGATATCTGTTTCGGAAAGCAGCCGACCTGACGGCAGCGACGCGGCTCGTGTCCCGAATTACAAGAATAATAGGTCAAACGGCGCTATTTATCTTGCCGCAAACGAGACAGTTGAGAATTTATTCTTGCGACGATGAGTAATCTCGGTCATACGTATGACATTCCGCTGGGAAACGAATGGCTGACAATAAAAATCGCCGCGGTTTTCGCGAGAGATGCATAATAAAGAGAGATGGAGATAGAAATAGAGAGATGGAGAAAATGAAAGTAAGATAATGAAATGGATGAAAAATGCAAAAACGCCGCGTCTAGCGGGCAAAGAGCGGCGCCAAATTCTTTTAATGAAATATCCAGCAGGATCTCGGACGGACGGGAGGGAGTGGAAGGAACGTTTTAATAAAAATGGAAGAAGAGAGAGAGAGAGAGAGAGAGAGAGAGAGAGAGAAATCGCGGCGTTACGCGGATCGGAGAGCGTAATTTCATACGCGTGCCGCGAGAAGTGAATTTCGCTGATCAACGAACACGGCTGAAATTTATACCAAATATTTATCAATAGTACTTAACTTTGTGCAACTGTAATTCGTTACTATTTGATATAATTCTCCGTCCATGCGCGCCAAACGCGAGCCATCCGGGTGCATTTGGTCCATTTTGAAATTTGTTTTCATAACGCACTTACGCCGTGCGGATAATCGCATTGAAATCAATACAATCAGGGCAGCGATTGGAAAATCGCGTGCAAATACAAAAATGCAATGAAAAATGAACGCTCCGTCGAAAATGCACGATTTGCCTAAACGCCCGCACGATGTCAGTGACCGGGCATTAGCGGTAATTACAAAAAGCACGATCCATCGCGGGACTGTGCTCTGTCTCTGCTTTTTTTTTGTTTTTGTTTTTTTTTTGTTTATTCTCCCTCTCCGGCTACCCTTTTCTCTCTCTTTTTTTCCCTTTTTTTTTTGTTATTTTTTTTTTTGGCTTTTCGTTTCGTTTTGTTTTGTTCTGTTTTTTTCTTTTTTTTATCCTTTTCGCGACCATAGTTTGCCGGCTCTATTTTAAAACGTTTTATAAACGGTTTCGAATTTCCCGACAGAAGGAGACGCCCTGTAATTAACGCCAAATGCAGGAGGCGCGTCGCGCGGGCACAACAGACGCGAAATAATTTGCCGCGATCCCCCCCCCCTCTCTCTCTCTCTCTCTGTCTCTCTTTTATTCTCTAGCTCAGCTCTTTTTTTCCGTCTCGTTTTGATACAAATCTGCCGTAACGGCGCGTAACCGGCGCGGTATTATCATTAGTTACTGCTATCTGGCTCTGTTAAGCTCGTTCGCACGCTCGTACGGCAAGAAGGAACGCGCGCGCTCGCTCTCTTTCCCGCAACGGCTCAATTAGAAATATTTAATGGGCGCACGCGCGAAAATTCGCCTCGCCGCCGTTTATCGCCGCGCGCTCTGAACACCGATTATCGATCCTTGGTATCGGCGGATCGTTCCGGCGAATCGAACGCCGGCCGACAGAAGAAGGGACGATCGGGAGGAGGAGGAGGGTGGGAGGGRGGGAGGGAGCGCGGAAAATATAATTCGACGATAAACGCTCCCCGTCCCCTCTCCCTCCCCTCCCCTCCCATGCGTTCCCACCTGCCGCCGCCGTTGCTGTTAATGCACCCTCGGCCAGTCCGGTGTAAATACAACTTATGTTCGCAACGCAATCGCGCGCATTATTAATGATATTACAATTAATTACGATCTTGTGTCGGGCGCAGACCGTAATATCATTTTGCAATTTAGCCGCTATTAATTATAACTTCATTAATGCTGTATCGCGCGCGCGCGCGCAGGCGGAAGCGCGCAGGCGCGAGCGAAGCCGGGCAAACTGATTGATACAATTATAATCGTTCAATTATACTCAATGCGCGCGAGTCAAGTAGGAAGCTCCCTCCCCCTTCCCCCCACCCGASCCACCGCCGTAGTCGCGCCCTTATCGCTCGCAATATTGTACTTAACGATGGAGCGCCGTTCGCGCGGCACGATAACGGACCTCCACTCATTCGGACTTGTAATGGGAACGTAACATCGCAATTAAAACTTTTTACATTTTTACGCCGAGCCAGGCCGAGCCGCGACTGCCCCCGGTCGGTGCCCCCATCTCTTTCTCCTGGCAACTCATCCTTCTTGGCTCGCCGCCGCCGCCGCCGCCGCCGCCGCGATTTTTGAGCTCTCATCCGCGCTGCGCTTCTACCCTCCTCCCATCCGCCCCCGGCCATCCCCCACGGCGCAGATATATTAACCGCCTGTGTTCTCTCTCTCTCTCTCTCTCTCTCTCTCTCCTCGCTGTATTATGCAAAGTGGAATTACTCAAGTTCTGTAACTCTTCAAGATGTAAATAACCACCTCTGAAAATTCAATCTTCAACCGAGCTCACGTTCCGCGGAGGGACTCCCTCCCGCGATGCAAAACGCGCTCGGCCCGCCGAGGGACAAACTTGCGGAAATTAGAGAACGTTTAACCTGTTAGACGAGCCGGGCGCGGTACATGGCGGTAAAACGCCGCGACTTTTCCACGACGCGCCCTGCGCGCAGTTAGCATCTTGCCTATGCCAAGTCCAGATCGGACTGGCGCGCGTTAACATCGAAGCGCCCGTTGGCATTAATTCTCAAGAATTCTTGAAGTCTGGTCTACGATCGCTCGATCGCATCGATGATAACGTAAACACGTTTTCGCATTTAGAACAATCACCGTCCGAGAAGGACATCGGCGATATAAAATATCTCGAAGCCGAAGAATTTCATGCATGCCATCCCGAAGAAGGTAGAGAGAAACAATGATCTCGAGAGCTGCATAAATCTTTCAGATGTTTGCGTCGAACCCGCGATTGTATCGCCAGCAGTGGATTGAATTACGGAGAATGGAGCCGGTAAGCTCGTGAAAAATTACCAAGCCGGCATCGATCCGATTTCTTCGATCGCATCGGCGAGAGTCGTCGCAACGGAGCCGAGAGCAGGCCGAGTCGTAAGGTCGTTATAAAAATCCGAGGCTGGGCATGTCGTGAGCTTCGCTCGCGGCACGAACAGTCGATGGTCGATGGTCGGTCGGTCGGTCATGCGATTCTTACGATAATTTCGTGCCAGCATGCAAACCAGCCAGCCCGGCTTGCTCCGTGGCGGCCGGTTGTTTACGTGACAGCGAAACGAACTGCAACTGTCGAGCAGATACGATCGTTTCTCGTACGATCCGCCCGCTCTCTTCCGTGAATCCGAACGAGGCGCGCTTTCCGCCTCGGAAACGAGTCAGACTCCCTCGCGTCGAACCACAGCGCAGTTTCCCTTTCGATTTTCATACGTCTTTGTGCACGTTCGCTTCCGCGAACGGTGCTGAATCGCGTCTTCGCGATCGACGCGTGCCTCCGCGCGGCTTTTACACCGCTCGTATCGCGAAAGTTGGGAATTCGCGATATGAGATCCGTTATTACGGAAGCCCATCTGTCGCCAAGGGGGCCACACGTTTCTGTTTAACAAGACAACAATCGCCTGCATCGCATTGCCAACGGAAGACCGGGCGGATCACGAGCGGGGAAACGCGCTGGCGTCGACGAGATCCGGTGAACGTCACGCTGGCAATTACCGCGCAAAGGGAGATTCCTGAAGGGTCCCAGCCGGCGAGAAAGTGGAACCTGGCAACGAGAACTTGATGAAGATGTAGCAGAGTCCGCGCGAGACCTCGTCGCCGTTCCTCTCAACGACTCACGGACGGGAAACGCAGAAACGCGGCGATCGGTTTCCTTTTGCCCGCTTCAACGGCACGGAGCGAACGGAAATATCGAGCGCGCGCGCGCGCGCGCACCATCTCGGAAATCTCGGCTGTCCCGGCCGTTGATTACAAATATTCAATAATGGATATTTCATAAAGCGCTCGGCCGACCATTTCGCGAAGGGAGATCGCATTCGCGAGGGAGAGAGAACGCGCGACGACGAGAAGCGCGATTCGATCGATGGAATGATGATTTTTTTACGGCGTCAAGTCATCGACCGACACGGCAGAGCGGGACGGGGACAGGGGGCAGGACGAGGGGTGACGAGGGGGTGCGGAAGCCCGTCGAATTGTTTCTCGTTTCATTGCCCCGATGGCGCGTGGAACAACGAGCCGACAGAAATGTCCAACCTGCCCGCGCTTTGAGCGCGCCCCCATGACGGGCGACGTTGCGGGGAGAAAAGAGAGAGAGAGAGAGAGAGAGAGGGGGGGGGAGGGGGAGGGGACGAGAGGAAGAGAAAGAGAGAGAATGCCGAAGCGAGCGGCGCTGGATGCTCGGAGCCTTGGAACCGAACGCAATTTTCCGCCATTGTGTATCTTCCTGCGGCCCGTATTTTTATCGCGGCCCCGAAAACACGCTCCGTAAGGTGCATGACCCTTGACATCGGATGCAAATGAAAGCCGAGGCGAAAAATCGTGGGGCGACCCAGTTGGACGGGTATCGCCGGCGAAACGCGCGGCGGAAACGGCGGAATTGGCCGGATCGCCGGCAAGATGAAGATTGATTCGCGAGGCGATTTTTCGTTCCGTCGCGCGTCCAGCGCGGAACCTCTGTTTTTCGGACAGGAATTCCGCACAGATGAGGGAGTACCACCGAGTTGACCGATTAGGGGGACGGAAGGGCGAGGCGAAGGTTTCGCGAATTCGAGGATCGAGATTCTCGAGATGAGAAATTGGAAGCGCGAGCTTTTAATCTCGCGAAGCCGCCACCTTTCATGCCTGCGGGAAATCGCGGCAACGATTTCGCCGCGCGGACGATCGCGCCTCGACCCACTTTGTTTCACGGCGGAAACGATGCGATTAGATTAATAGCGTAGATATATATGGGCAGGATATTGCCCAGATTAGGATCGGGACGGTGGAGTTTCGCGGAGCGGCGTGCAGGATGATGGTCCGCGCGCGCGCGCGGACGATAGCGGCGCGATAGCGGCCGCACGTGAGGCCCGTTCAATGATAATTACTCATCGCCGTTCTCCTCGCGTATTACTTTCCGGTCATTACGGCGCGCAGGCGTAATCCCGAAACGCGTAATCGCCGAATAAACGTGACGCTGATCGCTCCTCGTCCGCGCTCCGGTCTCTCGCGCGCATTCGAGCACGCCTCGGCAAACGGAACCAATTTCCCGTTCGACGACCGCATTAATGACGACCATACGCTGCAGTTTCGGCGAATCCCCCGGCACCAGTTGGGTAATGGGTAAACGGGGTCGTCGGACGCGGTGCTCCGATCGGCCAATGAACCTCTAATAAGTATCTCTCGCGTTCATCGCGAGAACGGCGCGCGTTTATCAGCCGCTCGCTAATATGCGCGCGCGTGCGCACGGGAACGAGGGCGAGAGATCGAGCAAAGTTGTAATCGAGTTGGCGAACAGCCGGATTAATAACCGGCGGGACGTCGCGCGCGGGAGGCGGATCAGGATTCGCGCGGCCGAAAATCGACAATGAGAACAATGAGGGGATGGTAAAGGAGCGGCGCACGTGCCGCTTCCGCCGCGATAATAGTCCGATAAATATGCAAATTTCACGGAGCAATTTTTCCGGGCTCGGGCTCTCGCGCGGAAACGAATTCCCACGTGCGCGCGCGCGCGCCCGCGATTCACCGCGGACGAATTATTTCGCCAGACCGCGCGCGTGCACGCTCCCGTGTAAGATCGCAATTACGCGAGGGATCGAACGATTAGATTAGCGCGACACCAACGAGAGGGAGGCGCTCCGAAGGGACGAAGGGGCTCTGATAATGGAAACTTGGACGGCGCTCGAATGTTTTCGAGCCGAGACGCCCGAGCGGAGCCCATTGTCGCTCACGGAACGCAGAATGCCCTGATTTCGGCGGCGATTATGGCGCGAAACTACTTGCCGGCGCATAATTACCGTCGTATTGTACCCGCGGGCGGAGAAGGGGCCCGCCATTGAGCAGCGCGCGCGGCACTATTCACCCCGCTTCACCCTGCTTTCTCCGTCACGCCAGCGAGAACGTGCCCCGACTGCAATTTCAGGCAGATTGCATACCGATTCAAATTTGCATCGCACTATTTTCGACCCGTTCGATTACTCGGGAATCCGATACGAAACATTTCTTCCGCGACGCGCGGCCAGCGTGCGGAAGCGTGCCGTTCTCCGATCATTTTCCTATCTCGCATTGCCTTTTGCTCTCTTTACCGTGTTCATTGATCGTGTTCATCGAGCGCTGCTTCACGTCTCGTGCTCTTGTAGGGGAGGACCGGACCTCGCTCAGGCTCATTCATCGATCTCAATGTTTCTTGATCGAACATTCAGCGAGATATCTTTCGTTTCGTCTGCTCTTGGATTCTAAACGCTGGAAAAGATCGACTACTCGCCACTCGAATGCGATCTCTCCCTCCTTTTTCCGGGAGTCGATCATTCGATCGAATTAGAAAAAGGAAAGAAATTAGAAGGGGAAAGTAACGCGTACGTAACGCAGGCAAAAGAGATATTTCGCGGTGACTTTCCCTCGCCGTGAAATAGGCGCTGCCGACTCGCCAACGGACTCCTCGCGCTCTCCGGTGAATCGCGAGGCGAAAGATTGATACGAGGATCCTTTCAGAATTGCCGTGCCAGAATCGCGCGATTTATTTATTCAAAACAGTTGCTCCTCGCTCCTGACATCGACCCGCCATCGAGGGGAACGCGACGTTGGAAGTGCATACCTTATCCCGCCTTCCATCTTCCGCGAGTATCCTCGCAAGACACTCGGCTCGTAAAGACACGGTCGGAGCGGACGTCGACGGGACACGCGCGGAAATGACAACATGAAAATAATCCCCATCCCCGACGGCGCTAAGAGGTTCTCGCTCGCGAGCGAGCGTATGAGCGCCAATGAGCGAATCTAAAATCCGTCCGATTCCATTCCGGTCCCGCTCCCAGCGGCGTATTCGACGTATTCAAAATAGCGTATTTACATTTCCCGCGACGTCTTGGCCGGCCGCGCGCGTCCGCGGGAAACATCGCGCGCGACGATGCGCGCGAGCCGATGAACGCCGCGTATCGATCGGCCGCTCGGCCGACCGCGCCGCCGTAGCGATATTCGTTATCACGTCTCTCCGTGACTGCGGAGGCGCTATCGCGAGCTGCTCGGCGGCTATCAGGTGCTACGTGCGCGGCACAAAGGCACGGGAATGGCTCTGCGCGAAATGTACTTTTTTTTTCCGCGCGCTATCGTCCGCCAGGATCGGCCGTTAAGAGCCGCCCGCCACGGCGAGAACTCTCGAGAACTCCCGTGCATTCAGCCCGCATAATTAGAGGAGCGCGATACTGCTTCTCGATCGCTCGCACGGCCAGCGAGAGTGCCTCGGGGAGGAACTCGCCGACTAGCAAGCGGAGCACGTTCCCTATTCTGGCAGCGAGCCGCCCGCCCCCCATCTCGAAAACGCCGATGTAAACGCGGATTTACTGCGCGAGATAATTGCGCGTGCATCCGGGACTCTTCAAGCGGCGACAGAGAGAGAGAGAGAGAGGGAGAAAGAGAAAACGGCGCCGATTCAGCGTAAACCAGTCGGCAAAAACGCTCCATTTGCTTGTATCTTGGATAACGCCCCGCTGCGACAAACGTTTCCCATCGGAAATGACGGCTCAAACGGGGAGTTTGAGTCGCGCGCGCGCGCGCGACAAGATTTCGTTGACCGATAAGAATTTCCAGAACGATTACGAGGACCGGCCATCGCGAAGAAAAGAGATTGCGTCAATCCGCACCGGCGGATAAAATTATGGCGGAACCTCGCGTCTATCCCCCCCCCCCCCTCTCTCTCTCTCTCTCTCTCTCTCTCTCTCTCTCTCTCTCTCTCTCTCTCTCTCTCTCTCTCTCTCTCCTTCTCGCATCTCGTTTCCGCGATAATATCGTTAGCGCCCAAGCAAATTAGCCCTTTGTAGCGGTTTCCGTGATTGCCTTCTGTCTCTGAGAGAACAACGCGAGGAAGGAGGGCGAAAGAGGGTGAGATAGACCGGAGGAACGCACGAAAGGAGGGGGAGGCCGTCCAGGAAAGGGAGGTTCGGGATGCATGGAGCCTCGGGAGGGCGATTTCCCGCGGGTTGACGCAAAGTTTGCTCTAAACATGGAAACAAGATAAAAGAGATGCCACGACGGATTAACGACCGCGTGAAGGGCAGGGGAGGGGCAGGGGATTAGACGTGTGGACGCGTAGCCGTAAAATTCAGCGCGCGCACGCGAATGGCTCGCGAGCCGCCGTTTAATGGTCTCAAAGTTTTACATACAGCCCGGGAGAGCGTTAATTAATCCGGGTCTTAAATAACTGACACGCACACGCGCGCGCGCGCGCGCGCCCGGACACACAGACACCGCGGAAAGAGAGAGAGAGAGGGAGAGGGGGGGGGAGGGAGAGGCGGCGATTTATCGCGCCGCGTCCGTTACGTCGCGGCTGTTCGGTGGCCGGTGGCGGTTTAAAAACCGCACTCGCGGAATTTGCAACGCACGTCAGCCCTCCGGGAAGTATCCATTCCTCGAGTCGGCCGATAAATACCACCCCTTTCGATTGGGTTCAGTCGAAAGGGCGTTCGTCCCTGCGTATTAGCGCGTCATCGATCATCGTCGCGCCGCATCGAAGGCGATCGCGGATCGATGGATCGCAAGGGCGGGAAACGGCGAGTAATCGCGATCATAAGTGGGGGCGATCAACCATTTACAACAAGCCCGCGATTAACCTCCAGCCGTTGATAGTCGGAGGGGACGCCATCCCCCTTTTAATTAGCCGCTATTAATCGTTCGCGCGGGTGGGTTAAGCGTCACGATTGTCTTGGGCGGCGCGATTTAATAACGATGCTTAATCCGCGCGGCATTGGCCCACCGTTGAATCGCCGCGCGCGTTTTCACACGTTTTTACAGTCCTTTGGAGAAAGCCGCGGCGGCAACGCCGGCCGCGATCAAGATGACTCCGTTTCCACGGAAATATGAGACTAGCCGAGCTACATCGGCGATAGCGTGTATTTAGCGGCTATCGAGAAACGCCCGCTAACCGAGAAGAAAGCATCGGATTGAGCGGAGTCTGAATTCGACGCGTCTTGCGAGTACGAAGAGTACGAGTCGGGCAACGCTCGAGCGGAATCATTGAAATTCAGTTGTTTGATTTGACGAGGCGACCGACCGATCGATGGAAACACAGCTTCCGTGACACTAATCTCGAAGATGACGGAACGGCGATTGCTCACGCGCCTTCGATGATTCGCGCAACAACACTGTTTGTATATTTATTTATTGCCGGTTCGAGAGAGTGTGTTCAGCAAGGACGAGCATCATCAGAAAACAAAGCAATCCTTTCTTTAATCAACTTGACAATTACAATATCAGGATACTCGCTCTTATTGGGTAACAAACGTGCGATCGCGTGCTTCTGACTTCTCGCAGGACACTAAAGACGCTCGATAACTGTTCGATAGCGATCCTTTCTTGTTTCGGCAACGGTTCCGACCTTGTCAAACTCATATTCTTGCTTATTTACATCGAGAACATTCGTCAAAGGCAACGCATATGAAAATCCTCAAGAGCGACGACGTATCGTCGTATTAGCGCACCAGCTAATGCGGATGTATAGAGCAAATAAGAGGAAGGGAGCGGGATACGATGAAGAAGGGGAAAGGTGACGCCGCGCGATCGCGCGGATCATCGTCGCTCGGCTAACAAGTCTGCTGAGAATCCAGACGGCGATACCGTCTCACGAAACTTTTGCAATTCCACGCGGAGGTACGAGCGCCGTCGAACAACAGGACATTGCTCGCCGTCGTAATAGAAAGCTTATCGACGTTTACGATGCTCTTTAGTCGCTCGTAAATCTCCTTTACGCCGGAAAAATTGTTAGCCGCGCAGCGACGTCGTTATCGCGGCAACGGCGTTCCCGCCGTCCAACAAAGACAGTCGGCTTCTCTGTCGCTCTCTCGTTAGCGTTGACCCGAGGCTCATCGAAGCCTTATTATCCACTGCTCTCATTATCGGAGGGTACGCATTACGCGATTTATGCGGCGCCGAATTAAAGGCCCCACGGCGATTATCGGCGCGCTCGAGCGTTCCCGAAATTGAAATTCTGGTGCAACTTTTGATTGTTCGAGGGGTATTCACGCCCATGGCGACGCCATGGTAGAAAGTCTGGCGACAAGCCTTCGACACGCCGCTTTTAACAATATCTTCAAATCTATCTTCTTTCGCCGACGTAATATCTTATATAAATGCTGTTTGCCCTCCCTCTCTTTCTCCCTCTTCCTTCCCTCCGTTTTTTTCCCAGACATTTCGAAAAATCAAATAGACATCGCGAGCTGGACAAACGCCGGACGGCGAGCGCACACAGGATGGAAGCATTCCCCGGAAGGGGAAAGGAAAGGAAAATCGGGAGAGCGCAGAGAGAGAGAGAGAGAGAGAGACAGAGGGAGAGGGGGAGAGGGCAGGGAGAGGCGAGATGAAAAGCCGAATCCTTTCAACCTGGCCAGAGAAAAATTAATAATCCACCGAGCCGAGCGGACGGAGAGTCCGAGGTTGAATCCGAGCCAACTATTTCCGCGGTAACATCGCAACGGGATTCATCAGTTAGAACACGCCGCGCGCGCGCGGATTCGCGGGAGAACTATTTCAATTATCAATCTTTGATCAGAAAAAAAGTAGGCCGGGAAGGAAGGAAGGAAGGCGCATCCGGCACCGATAAATCCCCATCCGCTGGGGGGTTGCGGACAGCGCGCAGGGGAAGCGGTGTCAAAGAGGAGCGAAATTAGCGGCGCGCGCCCCGCTTTGATTACGCGATATTAATATCGATACTCTGCCGCCGCCGCCGCCCCCCCCCCCGCCCCGAATGTTTTTCGTCTTTGGTATTTCCCTTTGGCATTTTTTCCGTGCTGCTCCGCTTTTCTCGTCGACAGTCGGGGACGCATTATCGGGTGCGGCAATGATCGGCGCCGGGCGTTCATATTAAAATTCATCGTCGTAAATTAATCGCCGCGCAAACAGATTAATCCAGCCGCGATACATCGAGCCGGTCCATCTCCTTGCGAGCGCTTCGTTAACCCGACTCGATTCGCCGACAGCGAAATTCAACGCGGACTTCCTGGAGTTCTTTTTCGCCCCCCTTTTTCCTCCGGAATTTTCATCTAGGTATCGAGTTCGCTGCATTTATCCGCGAAATGAAAACAGACGCGCGGCTCGCACGGAACGAGGGAAGAGAGAGAGAGAGAGAGAGAGAGAGAGAGGGAGAGAGAGGGAGAAAGCGGACATATCTCGTATAATAACCGAAAATTGAATTTGGCCTTTTTAGTTCGACGCGACACGACCGCGTTGCGTTTTCGCGTCCGCCGCGTTTTTTGCCTGCTGCAAAAACAGCCCGCTCGCTGATGTATCCGTCGCGATTGATCTCGGTCACGAGATTAGCGTCGCCGCGCGATATTCGCTCAACGTAGCGCATGTCGATAACGATCGCCGGTACGGAACGATCGGAACGCGTGGCGCGACTAATGGGGAGAGGGGAGGAGATCTACCTATCAGGAGCGGGGGATGGTGCTGATCTCGCGCGGGAAGTCGCGACCCGCGCGAGTTCATCGGACTCGCGGGGGAGGAATTAAAGTTAAACGCGCGAGTAATTGAATTACTTTGCGCGGGCTTTCCGCTCTTAATAGACGAACTTTCGGAGACGCGACCGAGTTTATCGAAAAACTGCGCCGTCAAGTTTTATACGCATGATTCGCAGTGACCGGAAATCCGTAGTCGTCGGCGCGATCGTCGGGGCGACGGCAATTAACAGGAAAATATCTCCGCGAGAGAGAGAGAGAGAGAGAGAGAGAGACGGGAACGAGAAACGCGCCGCCGCTAATCCATTAGCGGCGTATCGCGCTTGGAGGAAAAGGAGGGGGCATCCCGCCTGTCGGCATCCCCCGGCGTGAAATACACCCCGGCGCGGTGGTTGGCGGCACGTTAACGAACAACGCGTTACCTACTACCTCCCGCCGTCATCGCCGTATATGAATTGTTATCGCGCGAGCGCCGCGGAGATAAATCGTTAATACGCCGGCTACGTGGTCGGAAAGTGGAACGCGGAATGCGGATCACTGGCCCAGATACGCCTCTCGTAGGAGGGGGGGTGGGGGGTGGAGGGGGAGGATCGGCGCTCCGACGAGAGATCGGTGCCGGCGGCAGCATCCGTCCGTTATCGGGTTTCGGCCGCGCCCCCCCCCCTCCCCACCCCTCGGCCGCACTGTCCGCGTAATCGTTTTTTCTTTTCCTTCCCGCTCCCCTCCCCCGCCGCCGCCGCCGCCGCCGCCGCCGCCGCCGCCCGGTCACCGGCGGGGCTGTTTTCACCGTTGCTCGAATGCCGCGGAGAATCCCTGCGCCGTAAATCCACGTGTCCCCGCGTCCCCCGCGGGACGTCGAGAGATCGACTTGATTAGAGATGCGAACAAACAACGGAACGAGATAGAATGCTACTAGACGGAGGAGCGCGAGAGGTGAATCTCGCGTGACACGCCAGCTTCTTCATCCATTATTCCGGCGGTTCGCGTACGTGACTCGTCACGTGTTCCAGATATGCGCCGGGAATGATCGGGAAAAGCGCGAGCTGGCGTGTCAATTATGACACGTTACGGCACGTCAAGGTGACGGGGAAGGTCCATGGGCGGTCTCGACGGCGGACTCGATGATAAATGATTCGAATAAATGTCGAGGGACGTCGACAGCGAACTTGCCGTGTTCGTGCTTGCGTCGCTCGCTAATCTGGCGCTGCCGGTTCGCGTCGCGCTCAAGGATCGGAGATTAACCTGAGGCGACGATCATCACCGGTCATCTTCACCCTCCCTTCTTATCCCCTCCGCCCCGTTATCCGCTAAGGGTGTCACGTGCGGTCCGGCACGAACGTATCTCGCGTCGTGCCGGCGGCGGTGCATTCTTAAATTGGTGTAACGCCCGCGCGGGAAACTTGCCGGCTGTGCCCGCGGTAATTTCATCGGGCGGCTTAAAAGTTTTACGGCCCGTCCCTCGTCTTCCAACCCCGTTGGCGTTGGCGTTCTGTTCTGGGTACCTGAAACGCCGCGGAGGAAAGCACCGGGGGGTCCTCGCTCGAGTCTCGACCCCGTTGCCGCAGTGACGTTTTCGTGTCGCGTAATGCGGTCGCTGCTGTCGCGCGCTAGCACGTACACACACACACACACGTAACGCGCGCGTGCACTCGAGGGATGCAACGGAGCGCGGTGTTGCGGAGGGGGCAAGAAGGTCCTTCTTATCTTGCCACATTCGTCCGGGGACTCGAAAGAGGAAGCTGAAAGGATCGGCTGGCTGTGCACACGAGTGGAAGAGGGCGGGGGCGGGGGCGGGGGCGGGAGGCGGGTATCGCGCTACATCGCGTTCGTGCGTTCGATCGCGCGTGCGTTTGATCGCTCGCGCCGTCGTTATTCATTCCGAGGCCGATCGACGGATCGTCTTCCGCGCCGCGAAGCGGAAATCGAAACGCGCCGCCGCCGAATGGCGAAAGAAAGGCAGCGGAAGCCCTCTTTCTCCCGGCGGGAGCCCTTCTCCACGTGAGTCTACGTGCCGTCCTACGCCGTCGCGCGATATTCGATACTCGAATCCGGGTCTGCGGTGGTAATTGTATTGATCGGCGAGGGATCGGCGCGGTCGGCGGCCGCGACTCCGTGCTTGCGTACACGGGTTTACAGGACATGTAACAGATGTAGGATGTAAGCGGCCCGGCCGGAGCGTTCACGGCCGACGTAATCTGCCGGTTTCTGGCAGCCTCTGACGATCGACTCTCGATAATCGGATAGCCGGTCGGCCGTTCGGGGGGGGGGGGGGGGGGGGGGGGGGGGGGGGGGGGGGGGGAGCTGCTTTCTTTGGCGGCGCCGGTGAGACACAGAAACGGACATTCGAAGTAACCAAGTGCCACCACGAAGCTCTTTCGGAATAAAGTTGGCGCGAGTGGCGGGGCTACCGCCCCCCTCCCCCTCCCCCTCCCCCATAAAGGGGATCAGCGTTACGATCGGCGTTACGATTAAAGGGCCGCGTCCCGAGATTAAACGAAGCGAGCTTCTCTCGCTTCGGGGAGGGGGATGAGACGTTGAATAATTCGTTGGATAGCGTCGTGGGATATTTAGCGCGATTCCGCTTCTCGCGCGGCTCTGCCGCGGATCGTCTTCCGCGCCGCCAAGTGGAAAAGAAAGGACGAGGACCGACGAAGGGATGAACTCCGACCCGGGGGAGTTAACGCTGGAACGGCCTATGGCGCCGGGCCATAAACGGCGCCAAGTCGCTTCTCGGCTCGCAAGTTTGCATCGCGCCGCTGAAAATGGACGGACGGATGGATGGGCCGAGCGGTCGTTAACTTGAGTTTTACTGCGTCCAACGGCCAATGACGAAGATGTCGAATCCTCGAACGACGGAACGAAAGCCGCGAATTATCGAGCGAATATCACCACTTGAGGCACGTCTCGGCGCGTCTCGAGCGAGCGAGCATCGGCCTTGAATCGGCCTCGGATCCGTTACGGGCTTGGAGGCAACAGAAGCGTGTAATCACGCTTCGACGACAAAAGTCGATGCAGAGATGATTCCGGAGTGCGAGCCGGAATTTTATCGAGTTCCTTCTCTCGGAACTTCGCGTGCGCGTGCGTGCGAAACGCGAACATTCAATTCGCGTTCCCGAGCTGGCTGGCGCGCTCGCACGCTCGCGAGCCGAAACTGAGCCGATCTCTATGAAAAAGAAAAAATACAGGGAGAGAGAGAGAGAGAGAGAGAGAGAGAGAGAGAGAGAGAGAGAGAGGGAGAGGGAGGGCGGGAGGAAAAGAAAACAGAGAAAAAGGGAGAAAAAAAATGCGAGGAAATTTAATGCATAAAAAATGAAAGGGGGAGGAAATCGCGCGACGGGTAACGCGCTGCCCCCCCCCCCACCCCCACCTCCCACCGGAATCCTAATATAAAGTGCTGGCCGAAACCGGAGCGTCCGATACTGAAAAATGTAAAAGGATCGACACGGTCGCGGCTTGAACCCTCTTCCATTTCGCCGGGATCCAATTTGCGAGGCGTAAGCGCATTAGCGTTCTGCGCGTTATTTCGCGCGGCATTCCGCCGCCGCTTCCGCTGCGCGGGAGGGTCGTTGTTTCGCGGCGGGTACCCGGCCGCGCGGGGGAAAAAAAGGGAAAAAGGAAGGAAAAGAAAAAAAAAAAGAGTCTCCGCGGCGCGTCTCGCGCGCGGAAATATGGGCGACGCGACGCGACGCGAGCCTCCCACGCTCGAGCCCGAGAATTTATCGAGGACCGGCGATGGGGAGGAGGGTGAAAAGAGATGGCGAACCGCCGCGCGACGACACGCTCTCTTCGATGAACCCCCGACGGGGGGTGTTCGCCCGGCCCCGCTCGGCTGTCCGTCTCTGTCGCCGTGGCTCTCTCCTGGCCGCTCGTAACGTCAAGCCCGAATGCGATTTACGGCTGATCCTCTTTAACGAGCTTCCGATAAACGAAGGAAATTCGCGTCAGCGATGAAAACGTTTCGTAATCCGGGATCTCCGCCTGTCTATCCGACCTTGCGCTCCTTTTATTACCTTTCTCTCTTCCGCGCCCGTCGCCGTTCCCGATTCTCGTCGGCCGGGACAAGCCGGCGAATCATAATATCCCGCTAAATAAAATAATTACAGCGGCAGACAGAGCGGATTAAAAACCCGAGCCGCCTCTTCCCCTCTTCCCCTCTGACCCTCTCCCCGGCCCCGCGACTAAAGAGGGCGATCCGGACGGGCCGGTCTGGGAGGGAAATGTATTTTGGATCGCGATTGTGAGAAACTAGCGCGAAATCCGCGGCCGTCGGCCGGCTTCAACGCTCGAAATGGATTAAACGTAAATATTAAGGCAGCCGAGCGGTACATAAAGTTCTAATTAAAAGCGCCCCGCCATGCCGGGATACCGCGAATAGGCACGGAGGTAGCACGGGGAGGCAGTTTTCCTCGCGTTCGTTTGTACGGCGCCGCGGCGGGGATTTGCTGCCGGAATCGAGCCCGGAGATCGACCCCCTCTCCCATTCGCCGATCGCCGATCTCGGATTTCCTTCGTCAAAAAGGAGGGATCGAACTAAATTGGCCGAACTGAAAGGAAAAGAGAGAAAAGAAAAAGGGGAACAGCAGATGATCCGCGTTGGCGAACGGCGCGCGGTCGGGTGCGCGATATCGCTAATAAACTCGAAAATTAAATTACGCAATGCATTTACAATGGAATACCAACAAAATACATGTATCTGTGTGCGCGTGCGTGCGTGTTTTTTTTAGTATTTTCTATATATTTTCTATATATTATAGCAATACATGGAGAAGGAAGCTCGCTGAACTGAACGATATTCAGGCGCGCGGAAATATATCAAGCGCGCCTTTTTAATATTGCATCGCGGACGTAAAAGCCGACGAGGCTGATGAAATGCAAATGGAGCTGGTCGTCTGGAGCCTCCGAAAATCGCGATGAATTATACGTTGCACGTTAACGATCGCGATCGCAGCCGGGCCGGACTCGCGGGACTCGCGCGCGCGGAGAACGCGAGGAACAGTCCGGCGACCGGAAACTGTCCAGCGCCTTCGCCGTCGCCCCCGCCCCGTCAGCAGGTATGACAGTGAATTTTATTATTCCCGTCGAAGCCCGGACGATGCGGCGGAGCTGTCACGCGAGTCGTCGGCGGCGGCGACACGCGAGCCTATTTCAATGGTAATAAGCCGGCGGCCGATCGTCGAGTGTACGCTAAATATGCATGTGCACGGGGAGAATGAGAGTACGAGACCCTCGCTCTCTCTCTCTCTCTCTCTCTCTCTCTCTCTCTCTCTCTCTCTCCCTCTCCCTCTCCCTCGCGCTCGGTCTCTCCCGAGAGCGGTGGCGGAGACGTGGCAATCAATTAGCGACGATGCCCGATAAGCTGGTCCCTTTCCATCACGAGGACGCGCTATGCCGCCGCAGCACGGGACCGATGGGACCGATGCAGACCGCAGCCGCATTCTAAACAGGCCGGATCCAGATCTCGTCCGAGCCCCCGTGGAATTGCGCTCCGACCTAGCGAAAATCCCAAATTCGACGTCGGCGAGGCTACGTGACGTTCCGCGCTCGCACTCCCGCCGATAGCAGCGGCAGCTCGCGCTTTCGGCCCGCGTTCCAAACGCCCTCTCGACGGCCCCGGGGGGTGGATGGGTGAGGGGGGAGGAGGCAATGGCGAGCGAGTAGTGGTATCCGAGTACTTTGCCAAGTTGCAGCGCGCGCGTTTATCGCGCTGATCTCGCTCGGAGTCGGACGGAAGAATCGCCAAGAATATCGAGACCAAAGCTGCGAGGGGGAATCGCGATGTCGAGCTTGACCTCTGGCACGCATGGCCGGCACGAATGGTGTGTCAGCATCCAACGGCGGGGGACGCCGCATCGCGGAATCGCGGCGCGCGAAATCACGATCGGCGATCATTGATTTGCAGCACGCCGGCTTTCGCCAACGATTCGATCCTCACCTCGCCGCGTACACTCGCGATGGTCCCTCCAATTCGGCGGATTCGAGAGCGAGATGGCGAGCGCCAGCCCTCGAGTCTCGTCGGTGTGGCGGAATGCGATCGCGATTACGTAAATTGGCCGAATTTGTCGCGTCGCTGACCAACTACTAATTCTACTTTACGCTGATGCGCAGACGTAAATCGAGATAAATGGTTTATGATTTATCATCGCCGGCAGCAATGGCGACAGCCGTACCATCGCGCGGCTCTGTTTGCGCTAAATAGCGGCTTTAGCGCTATAAAATATCAATTTGGGTATGTATAACAACGGTCACGCGGAAAGCAGTGCAGAAACGCGCTTTATGGCGCGGCTTTAAACTCGACACGCGGATAGATACGCGAACGGTCTATCTCCCGCCCGCGCTTCTCCTCTCTCCGTCCCACCCACTTTTTGCTCGACGGTTCGCTCGTGAGGAAGCATCGCGGGGAGGACTCTCCCTCTCTCTCCCTCTCCCTCTCTCGGCAGAGCTCGAGAGTGCGCGGTGAGTGCGCGACTCGCCGGCGCGTTTCGCGATCGGGAGCGCGAGCGGGGTAAATATGTTTACTCGGCAAACGCAATTATCCGCGAGCTACCCGCTCGAGGGAGGCGGGGGAGGCGGAGGAGGAGGAGGAGGAGGAGGAGAGGGTTTTCTTTGAGAGAGGGCGGAGTTAGAGCCCCGAGGCCGCGCGATACACAATATAAATTTCAAATATGGGGCGATCAAATCTACTTAGTTTTCCGGCGCGCGCTCGCGCGGCCCTCTCATCCACCGCGATGAATTCTGCCCGCCCCTTCCGTCTCCTTTCGTCGGCTCCTCATTTAAAATACGGAAACTTGAAAGAGCCGGCGGCGCGCCGGCGGTCGGGGGCACTCGCCGGACGCATCGCCGTATTTATTCGCGCCATTGTGGATGACTAATCCACTTGGCCGAGAGCTGGGAGCTCTCGTTCCCGCGAATGGACTCGGAGCGAGCGCTCCTCAATGGACGCGAGGGTCTCGTGCCACGGCGGTAACGGCCGCCGTTACTCGAATGCTCTTGTAGCATCGTAATCGGTTGGCTCCCTGGCCAACTTTGCCGGCGATAGGGAGGGACCTTGATAATTAGCGGCCCCTGCCCTCCCACCCTTCCTTCCTTCTCTCCCACCGCTTCACCCTCCCTAGCGGCGCTCTCGCTTCACTATGCTTTTCGAGATTAATCGAGAGACCAAGTTTCCGCAGATGTTTGAAGCGCGAGCTCGGGATAAGGGCACGCAAAGCGGGACAAGAGCGAGCCGGCGGGCGTGCGCCGCTAATTAAGAACAAGATTTCCAGCCTGACGGATCCTCCTCCGTCGAGCAACGCCCGCCCGTCTGAAAATGCGACAAAACGCTCTCAAGTGCTCCACGCGCGCCAAGCGACCGTAAGGAATACAAAGACGGAGATCGTGAATCGCGCGCGAACATCTCCGTCCCGCATCTTCCAAGCGGATCTTCGAAAGGAGTGCGCGACAGAGATCCGAGAATCCCACCCGAGAATTCAATTCGTCTAACGAATTCGCGTCGCCGCTCGTCGTCAACGCTCGGCCCCATTCATCATCCGATCATCATCGACTCTGATCGTCCCGTCGTTTGCCGCGATATCGCGGCAAGTGCGCGCGCGCGCGCGTGCGATCACGCAACGCGCGACCCTCATTCCGACACGGTCCCCCCTCCCGCCCCTCCCGCGACGAGTTTCCGAAACTCCGGCAGGCTAGGCTGCTCCGCGCGTCAGCTAATTTCCAGAAACCGCCCGACCCGCACGCACATCACGCGCGCGCACGTGTGCGCGTATACGATTATGCACCTTATACGATTATAGACAGATGCGCGATGACAACTTCCGCGCGTTAATCCCGTAATGAGCCGGCGCGCGTCGTAACCGCGAAGAATGGCGCGGCATTTGCCGATGCTGAATGCCGCGCGACGCTATGCGCCTTACGCTATTTACATTAACGAGAATTACGATAAGCTCCCGGCCGCTCCCCGTTTATCGTGGGATTTACGGCGGAAATTATTTGTCCGCGCGCGCCAAGACGCGCGCTCCCCGAGAGAGAACGCCCTCCGAGAGGAGGGAGGAGAAGGACGACAGTCCTCCCCAAATGAGCTCCGGCTGGATCTGAAACGGAGAGGGGGAAGGGAAAGAGAGCGTTTTTCACACTGGCGATCTTAACGTTGAGGGCGACTCTCGCCGCCGTCTCTCTCGCTTTAAGCGTAGCTCGTTTGGAAACTTTAATTCTCTTGGTCGGAATTATGGTTCGCCCGTCATGTCGCTCCCGTGCCGTTCGTTACATCTAAATTTCTCTTTACTTACTCGACGGATTCCGCACATGGTAAGCTTGTAAGCTTGACTCACCTGCAACAAGAAAAACGGCAGCGATTAATAACGGCAGCGATGGTGCGTTCATCATCGGTAATTAATCCCCGACTCGTTATTAGATCGTAAACTCGACACGGAAGAAAAAGAAGAGGAAAAGGCAAGAAAGAAGAGAAGAGGAATATTATTTTCCACTAGGGATCATCATTACGGACGCGTTCCTCTCGCTAGAACAAACAGGCGAAGAAATCTCCCTACGTAAACGTAATTCCTTAACGCCACCGCGGTGCGCTCCCTTCCCCGTCTCCTCCTCCTCCTCCTCCTCCTCCTCTCTTATATCCCGTATCTTTCGCGCATTCTTGTATCGTCGTCAATGCTTGCTCATTGCTCCATTCGCATCGCGTAAGGCAACTAATATCACTAGCATGCGGGCCGCCGTGATTCTCGTTTCGCGACGCGGCCACCCGGCAAGCAAAGGGGCGAGACGCCGCCACCCCGCGGGGCGTAATAACGCGAACCCTGAAATAACGGAGGTGTCGCAGGCAAATAGCAACAGCGGCGTCGCGCGCGCGAGACTAATAAAGAATCGCCGCTTGAATGGAAAAGAAAAGGAAAGCCGCCGTGAAATAAAGCGTGTCACGCGTCCAGGGCGAGCCAGGAGCTCGGGGTGCTCCAGGGGGTGCGCAGGGGAGCCGGGAGAGCGATGGGGAGGAGGGTGGAATTAATTTTATTAAACGCTACCCGCGAGCCATTGCAGAGGGACCGGGCAGGGGAGAGGGACGCAAGGGCAGTCCCCGTTTGTTCTAGGAGTAATAAACGCTGCTTTCATCCGCGAGATGTTGTAAAGTTATTGTCCCGAGCCATCCCTCCCCGCCCTCTCCACCGGTTACACAGTCCGCCCTTATCTGGCAACCCTTACCCGCACCCCCGGCTCGTCTCCCTGTCCTGAGATGTTGCCCAACCTCGCCTCGCGCACACGCACGCGCACACGTACGCCGGATTCGCAAAAATGATTTACGATCGTCTCCGATCTCCTACCTCGCCCCCTTCCCGTTCCACTTCACTCCCGCGACTACGTGGAGCAGCTCTCGCGGGAACACCTGCATCATCTCGGGGCTTCCGGAATGTACCGCGCTCGCCTCGAGGAAGATTCCGATCTGAATGGGTTACGGCGGCTGCCGGCAGAGCGAGCGAGCGAGAGAGAGAGAGAGAGAGAGAGAGAGAGAGAGAGACGGATAGCGCGCTTTACAGCCGCGGCGTAACGCGAGAATTTATTACGCATTACACCGCGAAGGAACTCGAGTCGAAAGTGGTCGCGAATGCATTTCGAATTCGCTCGCGCGCCGCTACCTGTCGACTTTTCGTCGGTTATAAATTTTCACAAGCGCCCGCCCGCTCTGTAGTCTTGTCGGTTACAATAACAGTCCGACTGCTCCGCAGTCGTGCACAAGTGCGCCGAGTTTGTTCGCGAACTTTGACTCGGCCAACTCGCTGCGCGCAGCAACCTGTAGCCTCTGATTACCTCGTCGGCGGAAGCATATCAAACGCAGACTCGGACTCGGATAAAGCGCGCCGCCGCGCTCGAATTCGCGTCATGCTAATACCGCCGTGATGCTGAAACGTGCTCTTTATCGCTTCGTTTAATACCTGGCGAGGCTCGTGCGAACGATAAAGAGTCTCGGCTCGAGCCAAATTCGGCACGACGGGAACCGCTGCTCTCTCTCTCTCTCTCTCTCTCTCTACGTTTTCTGGAGGAAGCAGCGTAACCGTGCGCGTCTACACAGGCGACGGGGTGACTTTCGGGACATCCCAGGCAGGCGAGGACCGGGCCAAGACCTCGAGAGGGCGGAGGGCGAGTGCGGATTATGGATCGCAGGTCGGCGACGATGGCGGAGCGGCGCAACTCGGCGAAACGATCGGCGCGTGGAATTTGTGCCAACGTCACCCCCTACCGTTCCAGCGTTCACTCTCGCCTTCGTCCCTTCGTTACGAAATTTCCTTTTCGGATTTGAAGATCGGACCGACCGTAGCGAAAAGTTACAGCGCGAGTTGGCATGCCGCCACCAGGCCGTTCCGGGAGAGCGGAATACCGGCGAATAGCGGCGACGCCGCTGTTGCGGGCCTGCCGTTGTGTTGTCGACGTTGCATCTCTGTTCGGCGTCCGTGACCTGTTCCTATATCCGGTTCCTTTGACGCGGCGGTATAATACGCCCGGTCTCTCCCCGCAATGTTCTATATTCCGCAAACCCGCTTCTCATCTCAGACAGAAGAGGAGAGGGAGAGAGGGGGATGGAGAACGCTCTTGTTTCGCGTCAAGAGCGAGTGACTCGAGATCTCCGTACTCGGGCGTGATTGCAGCGATGACGTCACGAGATTGGTAAATGAGGAGGTAATAAATAAATTTAAAAAAAAAAAAAAGAAAAAAAAAGTCTCGCCGAGTGAGCTCGCGGCAGAAAGGGAGGAAGAGAGAGAGAGAGAGAGCGAGCGAGGTGAAAAATAGAAAACCGGCTTTAATACGAGCGGCATCAGTTCGCCTTCTCCCCGCGTCGGCTCCGCTGAATAATGAAATAAGTTATTAGATAGAATTAATAGCCGAGAAGTATATCCCTGAAAGAGAGGAGAGCCGAGATATTAAGAGCTTGAAAGCTCCACGGAAGGGGAGAGGTGATATTATTCTTCCTGCCCGGCGAGTCATCACCGATATTTAATCTACTCTCGCCGCTCCGCTCCTCCTCAATTCCTCTCCGTGGCGGGGATGTCCGATGCGCTTTGTTAGACCGAATTGATACTCGGAGAGACTGACGACGAGAGACGACGAGAGACGACGAGGCAACGTTCGTTTCCGGAAAAGAACATTGGCGTCGATCGAACGCTCGTTGGATCCGTTTGGAAAATCCTCTCCTCCCCTCCCGCCTCCCTCCCGCAGGGACTGTCCCCAGCGGGGTAGACGGCTAGCTGAAAGAGAAAATCCGAAGGGAACTATGGGGAAAAACGACGGATTACGGGCAGTTAAGCGCCGCTGGATTCGCAGAGATCAGTTTGCCGATTATTTTGGAATTCAGCGGATGCGGCCAGGCGAGTCGCGATCGAATCGAAATGTGTGCTGATGAAAACGGGAGAATCTACTCGAGTCGATATCATGGGTATTCTAGGATTTAGGTGTTTGGACGCCTTGGCGGCGTCTTCAATCGCGCCGCCGCCTTTTAAGTCGCAATCGTCAGATATTGAAACGCGACAAGTTGGCTTATCGATGACACATCGCGACTTCGTTTGTTTTCAATAAAGGAAGGTTAACGACTAACGAATAACGCGCCTTTGATGATTCGCGCAACACTGTTTATATCTATTTATTACCGAGAGAGTGTTCGAGAGAGTGAGAGTGTTCAGTTCAAAGATGAGAATCATTAGAAAACAAAGCAACTTTCTTTAATCGTCAAACAAGTTAACACTTGCAATATCAGGATAGCTCTATCTAAATAACAAATGCCTCCGGCTTCTCGCAAGACGCTGAAGACGCTGGTAACTGCCGAGCGATAGCGATCCTTTTTTGTTTCGGCAACGATTGCGATCTAATCCCTTTGATTTGTCACTCATATCCGATATATGCTTCTTTACATCGACACATTCCAAAGACGACAACGCGTATAAAAATCCTCAACACTAACAGTAGCACGTAAACGCGAGTAGAACCTTGTCCTTGGTTCCAGTACTTGGTTCAATTCGATTCTAGTCTCTGGTACTAACTCAACTCGGGCCCTGCCCTTCAGGGCAGTCCTAGACGCAATCTTACGCGCAGTCCAGTACGGTTCAGTTTTAGTCTTCAAACTAAATCAACCGAGTTCTCTTACGCGACCGACACGACTCCCATCAGCGGATTGTTCCTTGTATACAATCACAAAAGGACGAAGGCTCATCCTAATCACTTTTCCCCAATATCTGAGCAATAATCAGCGAGGCAGTCTGCAACCGGCAGCGATCGGCGACATTAAACGAGAACCCGCTCAAGGTATCGCGCGTCGATCCGGAAATCCGCGGTGAGTTATCGATTTCTCGCCTGGTTTCTCGGGCTAGTCCGACAGTAACCGAGTTATTTCTCGCGTCCACCGTGCCGCGACCGAGATACAACCGCTCGAGCGTTGCACATCCGGAAAAATATGAACCCCGACCGAGCGATGCGCGCGTCCGACACGTCGGACTCGCCGCGAGATTGAACCGGCATTCGCGAAGGGCGCTCTCACGGCGTTGAATCAATTTCTATGCGTCACTCGGTCCAAATACTACTACTACTACAAATACGATAAATACGAAGCAATCTCTTTGTCTTCGGTTAGGAAGCCAGTAGTTTCCCGAAGGGATCGACGCACCGGGCGCGCGGTAAACAGGACCGAAACACCAATATGCAATTTTCTCTCTCTGGCTATGCCATCGCACGGACACGCGAGAAAATGACTCAACTTGCGAACGAAGGCTCTTTCAATAGACTTACGAACGCTTTGATATTCAAAAATTACCAGTAGCGCGTGGCTGGTTTCTGCTCAAACAAAATTCCGATGAAAAACGAAGAATAATGAAGTAGCTGGCGGTGAGCGGATGCAAAGAGAGAGAGAGAGAGAGAGAGAGAGAGAGAGAGAGAGAGAGAGAGAGAGAGAGAGAGAGAGAGAGAGAGAGAGAGATGATGATGAGGCAAAGGTTAGAAAAAAGTCGAGAGACAGATGGAGAACAGAAGCGACCGCATGGCCGGTGGAAACGGAAGCTGCGCGCGACGGGGAACAATCTGATCCGGGCAATTAGCTAATCGCGATCGTCTATTAGTCGCGCGAGCGATGACCCAATGAAATCGCTCGGACGAGTAACAAAAAGCGCCAATCGCTTTGAGGTTCGGCGCGATGCGCTCAGCCGAACGGATGCGTGCGGCGTGAAACCCGCGTTTCACGGACGGACGTGCGGCGTGCGCGGTCGATCTCGCGTCGAGTGCGCTCCGATCGTGCCAACAACGTCAATCGGAAGAAAGTCTGTCGCAGCCGATCGATCTCTCGACGGGAGACTCGATAGTCTCGCGCGGAGAGACTGCGAGGTGGGGGACCGAGATAACGAGCGTAAGTAACGTTGTTCTTTATCGTTACGTTGGTTATCGGTTTGTCGATCGATCGCACGTTCGATCGTCGCGTCGCGGCAGAATTTCCCCCGCGTTAAAAGCGTAGCGCGGCGCGCGAAAACGTAATAAACTCCGGCGTGCGATGGCGTTTGAGTGACAGAGACAATCCGGGGACGGAGTCCCCGGGCGCGACGAGGCGACGAGTAAGGGGGAGGTCGCGCACCCTCTCCCATCCCATTTAAAATCCCCTGCGATCGAGCGGCGGGGAGACGCGAAAATTCGCGCTAACGCAATACTCGCGACGCATCCGGTCGTCGCGGCGGCGGCGGCGGCGGCGGCGGCGGCGGCGGCGGCGCGTGAAACATCCCGGCCGAACGGACGCGCCGGCACGAAAGGGAGGCAAAAAAGCAGAAAGCGGCGTAGCGGGGCGGAGGGGGTAACACGGGCGGGCAGGAGCGCGCGGAATGGAAATACGCTGTTCGCGCGCGAGCCTCGACGCTTAAAAACGAGTTAGCGTAATGCGCCACGGGGAAAATTATTGTGCGAACGGGACCGCGCGGCAGCTGCCGCGCGTTATTACGTTCGACGCTCGCGCTCGTCGGACGAATGTTTAAAACGCGCGAGCACGCTCGCGGATATTAGCGCGCGGCTGCCGGCTGGCGCGACGACTCGCCGACGATGCCGAGGATGCGGATACGTACGCGTACGTGTACGTGACGAGACCGGGCTGCGGATGCTGCGAGTCGCGTCCGAATCACGAGCGATTCAACGCTCACGCGTTGCATCCGGACTACGATTGATCCCGCAAAATTCGAGGGGCCAGCCAGCTTTTCCCAGCCAGCGTAGAATCGCTGCTGAGAGAGTTCGCGAGCGTGCACAGCGATTCGGAAATTCGGAATTCGGACTCCACGAATGATTCTCGACCTCCGTGACCGTGGCCGGCCGGTTCGATTTGAGGAGGGACGAATCTCCTGCGCGGCTGGTGATATCGTCGATAAACGCAGCGAATGGAATTTTCGAATGGAATTTGTACACGTCACCTCTGATGACGCGGATATATCGATCGGGCGTTTCCACGAGACGGGTCAGCGTTCAAGGCGCTGAGCGATTCTGCTCGACGAGTCATTATCCGGGATATTAATAAATAACACGGCCACTCGATCGATCGGAGTTGCTCGTTCCACGAACTAGAACCGTAGCCGATTGGCAGATGCGAATCGGCAGTTCCCTCGCGCACCGAGATCGATCGCTGTCACAGGTCATCGAGACTACGCGACTCGCTGATCGCGAACGCGGTCATTATAAATGCGGGCCGGTAATTCTGCCGATGCGGAATTGAAACGTATCCTGGAAGAGACATCAGCGCGATGCAGCCAATGAGACATTGGCGTATCATCGACGATGATGTTTAATGCAATCGAACCGCTCGGCGATTCGCGAAACGCCGTCACAGCCAGTTTGGCAAAACTGCCGGAGGATTGACGATCATCGCTAACGTCGCTGTTAATTACCGATGTGTACGTCATGTAGGCGTCATTGTGATCAAGATCACGATTAACGTCGCGAAAGCTCGCTCTTTCGCGCTCTTCTTCGCGTCGGATAGGAGATGACTAAAAGAAAAATTCGTTAATTCGCGGCATTCGCGTGCCGCGAGGGCTCATTGTCCCGACTTGCTCCCCCCTCCGGGGGAAAGCACATTTGTTACAGCGCGCGCGTTTAGACCCCCGCTGAAACGCGACAGCTCTTTCCGATGATTATTTTCTTTCCTCCAATTAATTTGGATCCGCGCTGCGCGGAAGAGAGGGAAGCAAAGAGGAGGGAAGCAAACACGCCGTCGTAATTGCAATCAACACCAACGCGATAATAATATCGCGTTGCGCGCGAGCGGAGCCAACATCGGCCATTCGCGCCGATGTTTGCCCGAGAATCCGCCAACGGAATATCGCGCACCTTATTTATTTTTCTTTCCCTCCTTCCTCCCCGTTTATTTTCCTTCTATCCTTCTTTTTATGAACTGAGATAAATAAATAAACGACCACGACCGCGCCCGCCCGCTTGCTTGCTTTCTCGTCGGAGACACCGGGCTGAATCGTCGCGCCGCGAGATGCGAGATTGCGTACAAACAGTTGCGCGCTCTATCTATCTGCTCGCGCTCTGTTTTGCTGGAAATCCCGCTTGCGAAGACGCCGCCGCTTAATGCCGGGACACGGAAAGCTAGACGACGAAAGCGCGATATTAGCGAGCCTGCATGAAGCTTAATGTCGCCCCTCGCGCAATAAGCGCGACGTGACGCGACGCGTCGCGACGCGGAGGAATCTCCCGCGCGCGGCTCAAAGATATTCGCCGATGACAGGAAGCGCGTCGCGCGACTGGCGAGAGATGGAGAAACGGAGAGATGGAGAACAGACACACACACAAACACACACACACGGAGGGGGGGGGGGCGAGCGAGCGAGCGAGCGAGCGAGGATCGCGACGGCAATCGCGACAGATCGCGGCACTGATGGCGAGGCGTTAATTATGAAACGCCATAATTAAATTAAACGCGCTCGGTTCTCTTGGCGGTCGTAAAAGCGGCCTGTAATTCGCGCCGGAAACGAATAACGGATTGTCATTCACGGTAGGCCGCAGACAGTCGCGCTCGCGCCCTTTCTCTCTCTCTCTCTCTCTCTTTCCCCGTCAGATTGCAGGAATCGAGGTGGGACACAAAGCGAGGGCCCTCGAGAGGTAATTAACAGTATATTAATCCCGTTAACGAGCGGCCGACCTGGTGTCGACGGTTAAGCGCTTTCGTCGATGTCCAACGCGCGCGCCGTTGACAATTACCGGCACCGCAACACGCGCGTCCTTATGCACAGCGTGACGAAATGTGGGTCCCGTGATGATGACGATCCGTATCCGCGGATTCTTCTGCGTTTGAACGGACGTCACGCTCGAGTGGTCCCGCGCCGCCGGATTCGGATTCGAAAATTTCAGCGCGCGAGAGCGCGGACAACCGACTGACCCAAAAACCGGGAACCGCGAACGCGAGGATCGAGCCGAGCGCTCTGGATCATCATCATCATCAACAGGCGGACAACCGCGCGTAAATGGCATAAAGCGATTCTACATGCTGCGAGAGGCGCCGCGCGCCACTTCAAAGCGCCGACAAAGTATTAAAGCGTCGAATTATATTTCGCTCTGCTCTCCCTGGAAACGTTTGTCAGAGTCGCCTTTCGCGCTGCCGGCTACCGGAATCTCTCTTTCTTGCTTAGGCGCGCGCACGTTTCCTCCCTCCCTCCTCCTCTCTCTCTCTCTCTCTCTCTCTCTCTCTCTCTCGCTCTCTCTCTCTCTCTCTCTCTGTGTTTCCCTTACTTTGCCCGTTCTCCAGCCGCGAAGACGCATCGTGACGCTTAATATTTCAGATGCCGGCATCCGCGGCGTTCTCGTCGGCGGCCATTCTTCTCGCCCTTACCCTCGCCCTTCAGGACACCCCCGCCGTCCCCGCGGGGTCGCGGGACGCGCCGCGTTACTCCCTCCCCATTGGCAATCGCGTAGCGATTGTCACCGAGGGCCGAGGGCGCTGCGCTGCGCGGCGCGGCGAGGAATAATCGCGAATCGCAGGGCGGGGCGAGGGACGAGGCACGAGGCACGAGGGGGCGAGAGGCGAGAGGGGTACGAGACGCTTTGTGACACCCGAGACAAAAATCGCGGGACACCTGCCATTAAGGAGATGAGAATTTATTACTTGGGCGAACGCGAGAGCGCGTAACGCGTCCCCGCCGTGACAAAGCCTATTTGTTAGCCGGCTATTTAAGCGGCCGGATACTGTTTCCGAGAATGAAACACGCCGCGCGTCGTCGCTCCGCCTCGAGTGGCTCTCCACGCTATGAAAGCTCTCGGGTAGCTGCGCCATTGTCGTCTAAATCGCGCGCGATCGTGCCGGCATTTACGCTCGTAAATTAGGCGCACCCATACCGTAAAATTAGCTGTGCCTCGGATCCGCGGATTCGGCTCTGATTTATTCGCGGCGATTCACCCGCGTATCGCCTGCCCGCTCTCACCGCCGGCAGGCTCCTTGAAATTTCCCCAGACGCGGGAACGATCCGCGACGTTCATCGTTAATCATCCGCGTCGCTCAAGCGCCACGCTTAAACGCGACACCGTGAACATTGAACCCAATTGAAGGTTCATCTCGCCATTTAAGGCGCTCGCGAGAAACCGCGCCGGATGACGAGAATTAAATTGGATTACCGCGGTTCGCGGCCACCACGCGAACGAGAGAAAAAAAAGAGAAAAGAAAACAGAGAGAGGGAGAGGGGGGAGGGGAGGGGAGGGGAGGGAACGAGCCACCGGGGCGAATCAATTGTCGATGCGTGTCGCCGGGACAGGATGCGTTCGCGCCTCGAAGAGACGGGACGAGGCGAAAATAAAAAAGAAAAAAAAAAAAAAAARAAAAAGAAAAAGAAAAAAAGAGGGGGAAACAATGAAACAAAAACGAGAATCGCCCCGGGCGTAAATTGCATGGTAACGAAGAGAAATTGGAAAGTCGCGCGCAGACGCGCCGCTCCTCGCGGCCGGATAAAAATACACGCGCCGGTTAGCGGCGCCGTTTGACGTCGCACAGGGAAACTGAGAGGGTCACGAGAAGTCGTCGCGTCAAGTCGCGCCGCGACGAGCCGCGAGATGAAAGCGCTCCGCCCGCTCCCCGCGCGGAGGATGAGATTCAGTGAGATCCTGCGATCGGTCGCGAGCTCATGAAAGGCTCGCGGCTCGCGGCTCGCTATGCGCAGCATAGATCTCGCATCATTTTATCGGCGATCTTTACGTCCGAGTCTGACGTCACGCGCGCGCGCGCACGTTTTCCTCGGCGCGCAAGTTGCGAGCGCAAGCCCCGGCGAGGGTTGCCGCGATTGTCGATCGTCGATCGAGAGGAGATAATCTTCTCGCGCGCGACGACGCGACTTCGAGACGATTAATTCGACGATCGAGCGGGCGACGCGCGAGCACCGCCCGACGTCGCAATCTTCGTAAATGAGAATCGATTCGTTCTTATCGGGAGATAAGTAGCCGAGTAGGGGAGAGGTCGACGCCGGAGTGGATGGATAGTAGGACAACGAGACGAGGAAGAGTCTACGGATGCAACAATAGCTATTAAGATACCATCGTGACCAACTGCGAGCAATCTCGCCAGACAGACGCGACTTCGAGACTTGCCGGCTGCAGCTGACATTATTGTAATCGAAATCTTTCGACTTGTATTCGACGTTTTATTAGCGCGCTGGAATTCCCGGAGGGAAACCTCGCCCAGAAGATGGAAAAACAGAGAGAGAGAGAGAGGGGGGGGGGGRGGGGGGAGAATTCGCGATAATCCAACGGCTTTGGAAAAGGGAACTTTCGTGGTAGCATGTGCGGAAATCGATCGAGCAATCGAGGAAAACAGTAATTCCCGAGTTTATTCGATACTCTCGAGCGGCGACCAGCTGTTTTTCTTTCATTTCACGTCTGGCGAGTATGCGGAATGATGTAATTAGCTTGTTCACCGGTCGGTTGATATTACCGATAATTTTACGGTGCTACCTTCCCGTCGACCGCCATTTGCAATGGCGGAATCGCCGGGAGGGTAGAAATGGCGAAAAATGGGGTCACGAGGAACACGGGGCTCCCTTGCAGAGATTTGTCAATAGCAGAGGAGGCGATCATTGTCGCCCGGTTGTATCGGCCTGATTCGAGGAATTAATGTATTTTAGCAGCGCGCAAAGTTCGATTCGATTCGCGAGAAATTACGTCAAACATTCGGGCACGACGGATTAGTCTGGATTAAACGAGTCTCGTTAGAAGAGACCGATGTATCTCCGTTGTATCGTATTATACGTACGGCCGCTGAATACGCTGAATACGCCGGGCGCCGGCGCCGCGAAAATCGAACGTATCATAAACCCGGATTTTATACGCAGACACGCTTGCCGCACGCGCGCACACACACACACATACATACATATACGTACGTACGATTCAAATTGCATGAAATAGCGATATATTCCCGCCCCGCCGCGCCCACTGTCCCGCGAATAACGTCGGAGGGATTGAATCGCGCGACGGAGGCACGTAATACGTGCACGTTCGCATGAAACGGCAGACACGTGGATATCCCGCTAATTTCCGAAGTAGCGGGCGAGATTATTATTTGAGTCGTGCGTCGCTTCGCGCGCGAGAGAAGGGCCCTCGAAGTGCGGCGAGTAGGGACCGACGCGAGTACTCTTGTCACTTTTTCTCTTTTTGCTCCATTTGCTCTTCAGCTGGATTTCACGAGGCGTTTTTGGATCTTATCATGTTTTGCTATCCAGGTTTCTTGTACTCGTTGTTGTTGTTGTTGTTGTTGTGGTTGTGGAGTTGGTCTTGCAGGAAAATCCCTGCCGCTGGTTTCCCGGAAAGGCTGCTACATCGCGATCTTACCTTTACAGCCCTTCAACATGTCTCAACATGTCCGGTATAACGCACATGCGCGTTCGCGTTCAGCCATGAGCGCCTTAGTGTCGGAGTTGGACCAATTAAAAACTTGCTATTCATCCTGCGGATCTTATTGTATTGTTAATCACGGGGATATTAATAATATTGTTAGAAAAGGTTATGATTATGGGTATGTTTTGGAACACTTGTCATTAATAATACATTATTGATCTCCATTTGTTACGGATTCCGATAGACGTTATTTTCTTGGAGTGTTCTCGATGTGGTAAGCCTAGACCTAATATGAGTAATAGGACCAAACGAACGAACCGTTGCTTTTGTTGTCGAAAGCCCCGTTAACGTTCGGCAATTTCTACACCGGAAAAACCCTGGGTTTTTCCTTCAGTTACTTGAGAGGAGAAGAAACCCGACGTGATCAGTGTTATGCGAGAAGCCAGAGGCAACGGGCACATTTGTCAGAGCAAGTATCCACATATTGTAACTGTTGACTCATCTGAAGATTAAAAGGAAGATAGTTTGTTATCTACGACTCTTCTCTTTACTGACCACACTCCCCCGAACCGGCAATAAATAAATATTTGAGCGAATTTATCAAAGGCGCTTTAACGACATAATTGTTAGTAAAATCGCCCGCATGGGTTCTGGTTCTGATTTTCTTCCTCTTTCGCATCTTCTTTGCAAGAAATTGGAATTCCTTACATCCGAAGCCGAGTAGGTTTGAGCTCTTGACCCTGCGCGGCAGTAACGCCAAAGTCAGCGGGAAGCGCGCGTGAATCCGCTCGGTTCGAGACGGAGACGTCTCAAGCTGATTTCTCGCGGCACGCTCTGCGCTCTCCTCCAATCGCGGATGCGATTGCTTCCGCTCGCACGCGATAACGCCTTCAAACGGAGCGCGCGTCGTTATATTTAGACACCCTCGTCTTCTCGCGGAAGGAACGACCGTTAACGTCTGGCGCGATACTCACGAAACGCTTCTGTCAATGTCAGCGGCGTCTCGCCGGCGGGAAATCCGCCCGAAAGTTTCGCCGCTCGCACGATATCCGGTGCTTAGCCGCGCGATAGCCGTCCACCGGCGAGTCCCGGCGACTCGATCGCGCGCGCGCGCGCGCAAGTTCTCGGGCGGGAAGCTCGGCAACTTTGACACGTAAGTACCGTGGAACGTAATTACTAAGAAAAAGGGTGCGTTGGTTGTCGGCTGAACGTCGTTCGGGCAGATTGATCGCCGGGGTTTTGTTGGAACTTGATCGTTACAGGGCGTTTCGGAGACAGCGCGAAGAAATGTTTAGCGCGACGCTAACGACGCGCGTTATCTCGGCCATGTATCTTAAACGCGTAATTTAATGGCAGTCGCGTCGGCCGCGCAATCGATAACTTGTTTACGGGAGTTCGCGCCGCGTCGGCACCCCGATGATTACAAAGTGCCGACAGCGCGTCGCGCGCCGAGTTCATCGCGGCGATAAAAAGCAGGAGGAGCAGTCTTATCGCTGTCTTATCATCGACAGCACAGCGGATGCGCAAGCGGGAGACGCGCAATGATGAAAGGTGAAAGTGACGGAGCCTCGATCCGCGCTTCCTCAGCGTTTGCGTAGCCGCCGCGCGGCAGCGAGGGGGGGGGGGAAGGTCACCGCGGAACACCGTTTCGCGAAATACGGGCCGGAGAACATACGACGCGCCCGTTGCACCCGGCTTGCCATAATTCGCGGCCGTTCGCATCGGGCGAGCCGGTAATTGCACGAACGAGCGGTTTACGAGCGCAATCGACGCGCGCATTGAAGAAGACGACGCGTTAACCGGAAATTCAATCTTCGAATCAACGTCCCCGCGCATCGACGAGCGACGAGAATTACGCCCCCCACTCGCGGAGAATTTGCAATTTGCGTTTTCGCGGCGATTCTTTGGAAAGAAGCCGTCCGAACGGCCCTTTTTCCGACTGCTGTCCGCGCGCGCGCGCGCGCGCAAAGTACAGGAGGGGGAGGGAAGGGAGAGCGACGCGCGCGAAAGCGTAAAACTCTAACTAGCGGGGGTTACGTATCCCGCTAGAGCCGTTCTTCTCGGCTCCGTTGCACGCTTTATTGTACGCTTAATGTCAACTCGCGTCCCGCCGCGGCGCGTGACGTGACAGCTTTATATTCATGGGATTTTAATACGCCTGTCACGCTCACGGTGCGTTCTTTGTTTCATTGTACCATTCGCGCGCTCGAGCGCGGATCCTTTCAGCAAGACCGGATAGACCGTGAATCGAGTCAATTCGTCAATGAAAACCAGCCAAGATTGAATCGTCGCGCGTCTTTCGTGCCCCTCTTTTTATTTCTCGCCGTCACGTTTCCCGCCTTGCTCGCGGATTCTCCGAATCGACGAGAAGCACCCATTAATCGATGGATCGATGAGTGTCGGACAAAGAGAGAGAGAGAGAGAGAGAGAGAGAGAGAGAGAGAGAGAGAGGGGGGGAAGGGTTGATTACGAACGATCCATCCGCGCGCGCGCGCGCGCGAATCTCTCGTCCCGCTCGCCCCCTCGCCCCTCGACTCGCGACTTACGCGGACCGGGCGGCGACTCGTCGCCGTGACGAACAATTCGGCGATAATTAATTCCGTGGTGATCTCTCGTTTGGATCTCGCTTGATAGCGCGCGCGAGCGCTCTCGAGCGCTTTATTAATACGCGCGAAGGGTTGTCGGATAAAGTGCAACGGTCGGCTGCTGCTACCTGTGCGCATTCCGCTTGTCTATGCGGTCCCGGTCTCCCCGCAGCGCACTTTCCATCTTGGCGTGTAGCAATTGCGGCAATTACAGCGATTTAAGCGAATTAGCCGCGTAAAAGCGCCCCGTTGCCGTTGCGTTACGCCGGCGGCGAATCCGGTTCCGCGCGCATGTACGCTTGCGTTTTGCGGATTATGCGGGTACGCGGGAAAAACGAATGCTCGCTGAATTGCCGAGAATACTGCCCCCCGTTGTGCTTAATGTCGGTATCGATTGGCTGGCCGGAGGACCGCGTCCGAATGGCGGCTGTGAAATTCATAGCTTCCGAGACACGCGCCACCACCCCATCGCGTCCGCGTGTGTACGTGCGACCACCCCAGCCCCAGCCCCAGCCCCAGCCCCTCCTCCTCCTCCTCTCCTCCCCCGGACGCCCGCTCGCGCGCGAGCGGTGGAGCACGTCTACTTACATACCTGCCATGAATATTATTGATGCGTTAAGCGACTGCCTCTTAGAGGCGGAATATTATTGCGCGATAATTGCCGCACGAATCCTTACACCATGTATGCGCGAGTAATGAGCTTAAGGGAAGCAGAACGGGGCAGACTAGTCGCTCCGAGGAACTCCCGATTCTCCAGCATCCGGTAGGAGCCGCCGATAAGAACGCTGCAGACAATGCGCCGAAGAGGGCGGAAGAACGATCGTCGCATCGATCTGCACGGGGCGGAGAGACCACCCGCGATAAGGGACAATCTCGGATCCGAGCCGGCGTGGCGAACCGAGCGCGCGCCGTTATCGAGAAGAAATTATCCCAGTGGAAAGAAAAGCGGAGGACCCTCTCCCTACGAGCCCACCCGTGCCGCCCCTCCGAGCGAGCGAGCGACCTAGAGGACCGCTCGGGGTCGCGCTAACGAGCGAGAATGTACGATTTGGCGAATGTTAATGAAGACAGCGGATCTGTGGTACTCGCGGCATCCATCTGCATTCTTAATTGCCGCAATTAAAGCGCGGCCGAATCCTCCTCCTCCTCCTCCTCCTCCTCCTCCTCCTCCTCCTCCTCCTCCTCGCTATCCTCTCCCCGGCGACACCGGAAAATCCTGTCT
This sequence comes from Eciton burchellii, assembly GCA_020341155.1. Lineage (NCBI taxonomy): Eukaryota > Metazoa > Arthropoda > Insecta > Hymenoptera > Formicidae > Eciton > Eciton burchellii. The sequence goes on from JAHMML010000009.1 coordinate 661,104, forward strand.
ACGCCGTCTGGCACGGCCTCTGCTTGCGCGCGGGGAAGTCAAGGGGCTGCCGGGGGAGGGTGGTGGCTTAAAGGCGCATCGCATCGATTCGGCTGCCTCGCACACCAGGATCCAGACCGCCGTTTCGAGGGAACAGCCAGAGCAGCGAGCCGGGCTCTTTCGGGACATTTCCGATTCGCGAACAAAAAAGGAGATCGATTCTCCCCGGAGAAAGCGCGCCAGCTCTTCTTATCTGCCGTCCCTTCCAGCTCCTTCTCCCCCTCCTTCCTCCTCCACCTTCTCTAGCCGCGAGTCTTACCTCTCGAGGTCTCCTCGCGATCGATCCCGTTCTCTTTCTCTTCCCTCCCTCCCTCCCCACCTCTCTCTCTCTCTCTTTCTCTATCTCTCTATCTCCCTATCGTACCTTTCTCTCGTGCTGTGTACCTACAGCGATGATAACTGTACAAACAGTTTCCGTACGTACGGTGCAATTAGGCTCGGGTTACGGTATCCTTACGGCTTTCTTCGACTCGGCGCGGTATACGATTTCCAATCGCCGCGGTATCGATTCTCGGCGAATCGATGGCTGCGCGCTGTGCGCTCCGCCTCCTCGCTCTTGGAAAAGTCGACCAGCCAACGGGTAGAAAACGGGTGACGACCTCGTGTATCTCCAGAGTATCGGGCTCTAACGAGATCGGGCGAAGATCTCGTTGAAGATGGAAGAGTTTTAGGAAATTCGGAAACCGGCGGGAACTCTTATTAATTAATATCGCCAAGCGCTAACCCGTCGAGCGTAATCTCATTTCGGCGATATCGAGAATTCCGCCTGGCAGCATTGCTCGCCGAGGCAGCGTTTCAACCGCGGAACCCAGAGAGATACGCAGACGCAATTTCGGTCCCGTCCGATCTCGATCTCTCCCCCTCCTGCTCTCGTGCCTCGGATTCGCGGACCGAGATGATCCGAGAATCCGCTTTCCTCAGCTTCAATTAAAAGATCGCCGACAGGTCGATTCGAGAGTCCGGAAGTCGGCCGGCCGCTTGACGTCCGCGAGATGCGACTCTTCCGTTTCGCTTCGCCGGGGAACGAACGTCCGAATTCCTGGTGAAGTAAAATTGAAAAGAGGCGAAAGGCGAGAAGAGAAGAAGGAAAAGGACGAAGCGGCATTTCCGGTTTCGCTTCGTCGTCGATTAACTTGTTGTCGGTCGCTTTGCGCGACCGACCAGCGGCCGGTCGCTACGTTGTCGCGGCTGATTCGTTATCGTTACCGCGCCGGTCAAGGCAACGACGTTACAGCGTCGTCAGCGCACGACAGCGAACGGAGAATACGACGAGTACGCGCGCGCCCTTTCACCCGGCGCCCCTTCTCGATCCCTCGCGGGCTTCGCGCCTCCCCCAAACTGCCCGTCTCCGAGCACCCTTCGCGCGGCGAGTGACACTCGGCTGACTGCGTCGCGTATCTCGGGCGCGTTAAACGCCCGGCTATACCGGCGCGAGATACCGCTGCTGCTCGTTACCGCCGATGCTCTCGCGGTGACTATTCCAGATCGCGTTTCTGGGACTCGGCGCATTAGCGGGCATTAGCATGCACACAATTTCCGTGCGATAAAAACGGCAATGGACGCTCGCTGAAGTCGCGTCGCGCTTAATAAAGCGCCGTAAAAGGGCGCCGAAAGTCGCGGAGCGAACGGCCAGCGCCGACAATATGTCCTTAACTCGATTCGCCAGCCCTGCGCGCTCCCTCCTCTTGCCCCTTTCGGGCCCTTCCGGGGGGACGGTCGCGGTTTGGTCCTCGCACGCGTAATTACATTCCCGATGATGTTATCAGTTTTATTGCTACCCTGCCAGCGCAGACGGGAAGGGTGGCCGGGAGGGGAGGGGGAGGGGGAGGGGGAGGGGGAGGAGGTGGTGGAGGTGGAGAAGGTGGTGGTGAGCGGCGCGTGGGGAGAATTGCGCCCGCGAGAGAGTGTACGCAAGGGAGAGGAAGATACGAGGAGCGAAAGGCCGAAAATGCGACGTCGGGGACAACGGCGGGGGCGGGGGCAGAGCAGAGCAGAGCAGGGCAGAGTAGGACAGAGCAGGGCAGAGCAGGGCAGGGCAGGGCAGGGCAGGGCAGGGCAGGGCAGCAGGCTTACGAGGGGAAGCGAAAGAGAGAGTGGAACGCGACATCTACCGCCACGAGGAAATTTGACTTTCAGATTGGGGTTGCGCGAGCCAACGGATCCGGGGAGGGGGGGAGAGGGGAGAGAAGGGAGCGGGGGAGTACCGAATCCTACGCAGAGTCGTTGTACGCCATGTCCGTGTATTAGAGGGAACGTGTGACGACGAATGCGGGGACGCGGGACGGGAGGGCGGAGGGTGATTCAGCGCGATAGGGACGGGAGTACTGCACCCGGGTCGTTAGAGCTCCTAATGAGATCCCCTTCTCCTTCTCTCGCCTTCTACCCTCTCCCCCTCTCTCCCTCTCTTTGTTTCTCTTCCCCTGCCTCCGCTTTAAACCGCCCGTTCTGTTCTCTCTCTCTCTCTCTCTCTCTCTCTCTCTCTCTCTCTCTCTCTCTCTCTCTCTCTCTCTCTCTCTCTTGCTCGTTGATTTTCCAGCCGCTTCCCTCCTCGCCCCTCATTCCATGCCTCTCTTCCTCTTCCTTCGTCAGCTATCCGGTAACCCTTCAACCTCCGAGCCCCTCCGCCGTTTTCGACATTCTAGTTCGCCGTCTTCAGTCCCCACCATGGCGACCCTCTGGCCGCAGCGATGCGTCTTTATTCCCGTGCGCGGGACAGCAGCCGTAACATAATCATGCAGTTAAAGGGGTCGTCCTTGTTACAGCGAGAGGGGAGGCAAGTCACGACCCTCCGAATGGCCACGGCGAGTGTGCCAGTGTAACGGCGATATATAGACTCGGCGCGGTTAACGACGCCATCGGCCGAGTATGAATTTACGTGCCGAAGAATTCGGAGGTGGAGAGAGAGAGAGAGAGAGAGAGAGAGAGAGAGAGAGAGAGAGAGAGAGAGAGAGAGAGAGAGAGAGAGAGAGAGAGAGAGAGAGAGAGAGAG
>JAHMML010000009.1:664361-691156 GCA_020341155.1 Eciton burchellii
AGAGAGAGAGAAAGAGAGAGAGAGAGCAGCGAGCGTGCCGACGTACAAAGTTGGAGAAATGTTCAATTTTGCCCGGTAGTTAAAACAAAATGGGGATACTCGAATGGGTCTTTAATTTGGAGAAATGTTAAGGCACGCGCACGCGCGCGCGCGATATTCCGCGATGTTTTGTACGCGATTGCCGTTTTGGGAAGCCTCCACGGAAAGATAATATACTTGCGGGTGTACGTTTAATTTTAAAAATACATTAATGCTTCCCGGAGGGGATTATTTTCGTAATATCGTTTCGATTAAACGCGGAATTTCGTTGGAGGGACATAAAGACGGGAAAGCGGAGAGAGCTCGCAGCCGAGAACTCGCCGCCACCGAATTTCTAGTCCGTCTATAGGTCCGTCGTTTCGTAACGTCATTCGAGACTTTAATCATAGATTAAATTAAAACGCTCAGGATTTAATGGCAAGCTGTAAGCGTGTAATGGCAGCCCGGCAGCCCTTTTTTAGCGAAGCGAATATCAATTCGACGGAGCGGCGAGTTATACGAGTGTAATATGGCCAGCATGAAAATCTAAAAAAGTTTTAACAGGATTGCAACAATGTGCGGTGTGTACGCTTTATGTAAATGCGCGTCTACGTATCCGAATGAGATTTACCAAGAGGACAGATATTACGTTACTCGCATTTTCATGCTGGATATCGTCGCGCGGCCAGCGCAGCGCCGTTAGCATTCTACACGGCTGAATTTAGTTTTACTTTCTAGGGACGTTCTATCCCACGACGGTAAACTCGTCGTGGTATTCCATCCGCCGGAACGGTAATCCCTTCAACGTCCACTTCCGTGATGCTCCTTCGGCTTTCTAGTCCGCGCGTCTTCAAATCCCTACTTCAGAAGCTTTCCCTCGCCCTCGCAGCGGAACGAGTATCTTTGTCCTTACACACGTAACGAAATCATTGCGGTTAAAGAAGTTGCTCGTTTTCCAGCGGCCGATCGGCGCACAAAGAGCCGGCGGCGCTCTCTCTCTCTCTCTCTCTCTCTCTCAGCGAGCGATAACGATTTACTACAAAGTACCGTAATCTCTACACGCTGCACGATCTTCCGTCCTCTTTGCGGGTGTTAATTATTTTCGCGGTTGCCGTAAAGGGTATGTAACTCACGATACAAGTCATTAAACCGAAAATAGCTGTAGCTCCCCGCGCTGCGAGTATCATAATTAGGGCGCGCGTTACAGCGCGCGGCCCGCCCGCGTTTGCCGGCTTCCCCGGCATCTTTGAACTGTAAATTAACGTAATTAAATTCCCCTCCCCACCCCCACCCCACTTTCCCCCGACGACCCCTTACCCCATTTCGGCCCGAATGTTTTCCCGTGCGGGCTGATACGATCGCGCGCGCGCGCGCACGCGCGCAAGAGAAGCAGGGACCTTAACGATCGCGATCCTTTACAGGACTCTTAGAAGGGAAACTTTTCGCTCGGGCTGCATCGGGAGCTGCGCCGAGAGAGAGTCTCTCTCTCTCTCTCTCTCTCTCTCTCTCTCTCTCTCTCTCTCTCTCTCTCTCTCTCTCTCTCTCGCTTTCTCCTCGCATGGATAATTCGCGATAACTCGGGACGTACACGCCGACGAATCCGGCATCCGGGGGAGGACATCGCTGCATTTCGTTTTTCTGCTGCTCGGATGCTTTTCATCCTCCTTTAAACCCATCCATGCGCGCGCGCGCGCGCGCGCGCGAGCGCCGCGTTACGCCCTAATCCTCTCAATGCCCGTCCGTGTCGTCGCAACTTTGCCCTGCGAGGCCCGAGTTCCTCGTTTCCTCTAATCCCCACCTTCGGGCCCTTTCACCGATGTCAATGGCCGCTGCGCCCCTTATTCTTACGTTCGGCCCTGTACACAGCGGTCGCTGTGTAACGCGTAATTATGCAATCAAAGGGGTTTCCGGAGGCTGCCGAGCGAACATCCAACGGCGACTTGGCCGTTGCCGCCTAGCTGCGACTGTAGTCGCCATTATATTAGCACGTCAATGGCATTACCGTGCGCACAATCGCCGCATTTAGCGGATGCAGGCGTTATTACGGCGGTTAAATACCGCGAGCTGCCACTGCAAAGATCGCCACTGCAGAAAACGTCAAAGAAATTGTCCAATTAACGGGAGCGCCGATGGCCGCGCTCGCGAAATTCGCGAAATTCGCGAAAAGCCAAATCTGACGGCCGGCGCATTCGAATCTCGAAACGTCCGAATTACGATCGATACTTTTTCGTTAAGGTACCGAAAACGCGGCGGCTCGCGCGCGAGTAAAAGGGAGGCGGTCGACATTGTGTGCCGCGCAAACGTCAAACGCGCCGATCGAACATATAATTGTGAGAGAGCATTTGCACTTGGCGCGATACCGCCGTTTCATCCGACCCGCCCGATTCAGCGACACGCGCGCACACGTTTACCCTGTATACGCTCTGCGCGGATCACGCGGTCACGCGCCGCGCCGATGAGAACTCATCGCTTTTGTTAATTGTCATTATGCTGACGAAAGTCGCAGTCGAGAAGACGTCTTCCGTGATGGAATCACAGCGTAGTGGAATTAATAGCGCGTCGCGTCAGCAGAATTTTCCGGAATCGATAATTATTATTTCGAGAAAGAGAAGAGACGCGATCGCATCGCTCGTAATGTTCGCCGCTCGCGGCTCCAGCAATCAGTGTCCGAGAGCGCAAACGAAGATGGAAAATGGTGATGGAAACGATCTACTTTGCATTCAGCCGCCCTTGCGAGGGCGAGAAGCACTCGGCCGTAACTGCACGCCTGGCGGGGGCTGTACGACTTAACGAGGATTGACCGTAGGGATAAACACGAATTTGGTCGGCCGCTCGAGCAATATCCGACGACGAAACGAAACGCGTTTTACGCGCGAGCGGAACGTCGAGTGCGCGCGACGCCTTGCGACGACGACGTCGACATGATAAAAATGTCCGAGCCCTTCTCAGTTCGGGCACGGGCATCGACGTCGCACTCGAACGCGATCGTAACGATCGCGTCGAAAAATCGCGCCCCGTTACGCTCGCCGGACGACGCCAGGCGGCCAAAGTATTAGCGCAAATCGAGTGCAACAATAGAGCGGATTGGCCGGCGATCTCGTTTGCTCGCATCGAGAAGTGGCGAACGAAGTTACGGCACGCCGTTTTCGAAAACAATCAAATCCCGCGCTAACAGCCTCCAAATCATTCGATGACCCGCCCGCGGGGCCGCGGCCCCGCTCAAAAGCGCGAACGGGCCGTGCCTCGTCCTGGCCATTTGATTTTCGATTACACCGCGCTCGCCGATGCGCGAAACTAATTTGTTGCGTTTCAATATTCGCCCGGAAGCACGGCGGATGTTGCAGCGCGCGCCGCAAAACCGATTTCGATAACGGCCGGTATATATATATATATATAGTCGAGATCGATCGATGGATCGATTCCTGGACAAATTTTAGGAATCTCTCGCGCGACCTTCGCGATCGCCGAGATTCGCGGCTGACGAACGCGACAGACGATCTCGAAGCTCGAAGCTCGCCGCGCGAGTTTACGAGCGTATTCCGGCCACGCCGCGCGGTTTCCAATCTCGTTACGGAGTTATGGTAACGCATCTGCCTCGCTCCCCCCCCCCCATCCACCCCACCCCTCTGGTAACTAAAAAGTCCACGCGACTTTTCAAGTATCGTTCGATCATTAAAGTTCCGCAACAGCGGGCTCGCTGCAGAGCCCGACAAGAGAAATCCGCGCGCGAGATTGCGCGCGCGAGCGCCGACGCGAGCGGCTTTGGCTTCCGCCACGAATAATGCACGTACTTCCTGCTTTCCCTCGCGCTTCTTTATCCATTCATTCTACGTGAGTGGCTTACGGACCGGGCAGAAATAAAGCAAGCAAACTTTTAACGTAGTTCGTTGCGTCCCGACACCGACGTTCAGCTCGCCTTACCATCCGGGGGATGCTAATTGATTTAGATCGTAACGAGGGATCATCGAGTTCGGAACGCGATAACGCCAGAACTTTCCTCTCCATCTCTTTCGCCCTCTCGCCGGCACTTTGCCGCAAAAGCAGAATCGTCGCTCGAGCGACGAGCGTCAGACCTACCGTCATTCGAGCTCGACGATTCAAGTACGCGTCCTCCGATCTGCAAAGTACAATCGATCCTGCTCGATAAAAAGTTTCCTCAAGCTCAACCTCCAAGATCAATCAGAGTTCCCGCAAGCGCGACATCGCAAGGGACGAGACACGGACGGAAGATACCTCGGAAGAGCCTGAAAGTTTGACGACACCGGCGATTAGCAAGCGAGGTGCACTCGCAAAGAAATCCACAGAGTGCTCCGCTCGCGGGGGAGCGTTAATCCCGCCCCGCCGCCGTAATTTGCGCCTTCACTCTCGCGCTTCGACGGCATCAAAGTAAAATAATGGAGGTCACCGCGGCGAGGGGGCGGAATGCTAGAAAGAGAGCCGGTTCTCTGAGAGGGAGAGACAAACGCAGCGCGTGCGTTTACGCGCGCAGCAGCCGAGAGGGTTGTTCGCCGAGGTCGTCCAGTCCGGCTTACGACCGCGTGGGAGGGACGACGCACCGGAAGTCTTGTCTTGTCGGAATCGCTTCGCCGCCCGATGAATCGATATCACTCCGTCAGATCCGAGTAGTTGGTCTCCGCGTTTTCTATCTTCACGCGCACGCAAGTCCTCGCGTGAACGCGATCGAATCGGGCAACGGGCGAGCCGCTCGTCGGCCTTCCGACGAGAGCGAGAGGAGGATCGCGGATCTTTTTATAGAGCCTGCTCGTGTACGCGAGACAAAGAGCGGCATTCATTGGCGCTGGAAACACCGTTCGTTTATCGCCGCGCGCCCCTCGAACGATCCGAAAACGGACTGGCAATCGTCGCGGGCGTTGATAGCACGATCTCGTCCGATGCGCTCGCGAGATGCCGGGACGGAATAAACGCGAGCGATCCAATTCCGGAGGCCGCTGTCCTTCGGCCATTGGCAGTAAACAGTAACCGCATTGTAATTTCCGTGACGAGCGACAGCGGAAGGGAGTCGACCCGAGAGCGGAAAGAGAGAGAGAGAGAGAGAGAGAGAGAGAGAGAGAGAGTGTGTGTGTGTGACTGGTCTTTTTTTAGTTTCACGAACGACTTGGATTAAAATGCTACCTGTGACTCGCGGCGCGCCGACGAATGTAAATGAAAGAGGGGCAACGAGGGAGAGAGGCAGATGCTTGGCGAGCGCGGTAAATATTAATTACGATATTCCCGGTCGAGAGGAAGAAACGGACGAGCGTCGGCAATTTATTTCGGATCCAGCGCGATAAACGAGAGACCGAGGGACGGAGCGACGTCGGCCGCGTCGACTGCGTCGACGAGAGACAAGCGTTCCGAGCGTTTATTCCATTAGTCTCGAAACTGAAAACCGAAATCGCGAAAAGCGATACCGGCGGTGCCGGCGCGCGATTAACGCGCTAATTATACCTACGTACTAATTATACTAATTATACCTGTCAGCCGATTTATCTGCAGCGGGAGAGCCCGAGCGAGACGTTTACAAATGTCCCCGGCACGACGACGCTAATTAGCCGCTATCAAACGAGTTACAAGCCGGATAATTCAATTGTACGCCATAATACTTGGCGACGTCCTTAATTATACGGCGCACCTGGCCACTTGGCATTTGACTTTCCTCGTGTCTATTGGCACAGCAACTGTCGTTACGGAAATTACGTATTCACGCGTTGGCCTTTACTTCCAAGAGACGGAGAGGCAAAGGAAGGGAGAGGGAGAGGGAGGGAGGGGGGGAGAGAGAGAGAGAGAGAGAGAGAGAGAGATGTGCATCGGGAACGCGAACGGCGCGGATGGACAAAAACGGTCCTCCGATGAGAGTGACACTGCTCTCGCGCTCTCGAGCACTTTTGCGCCAATTATAGCCGTGTGTCGCCGAGCGACACACGGAAATTACTTCGTTAACCCGAACGTTCTTTCAGGAGATCGGCACGGACCGGCGCGCGCGGGCCGCTTCGAAAAATAATTAAAACCTCCGTTGGCCTCGTCACGGCCCGATACGGGTTTACCGGTCGATCTCTATTATCGCATCGGTTAACGCGGATCATCGTCCGATCGCGGAGGGAATTTACGTGTCGCGGCGCGACACTTTCGTGCAAAGGTTCAGCGTTCTTCTTCTACGTTAATATACGGATGCGAGAGCTGGCAAGCAAAGTTATCCGGCGACTCGACGAGTAAAACTACGAACGGCGTGGCGCTTCTGCTTCCAAGTCACGGAACGGCATTGCCGTTTTCGTTCCAAAGTTCCGATGAGATCAAAGTTGCTCCCTTTTTTTCCTTTACGGTTATGACATAAAACGTTTAAGATACGAAACCGGTGTACGCGACACGGCTCGCTCGTGCTTCCGAAACACCCATGCCCGCCGTAGCAAAGGACACGGAAGGGCCGGGGCGATAAATCAGTCTACGGCAGCAATTACGGCTCGCACGGCAAAAAGCGAAATCGGTTTAATCGTCGTAACTTTTCGCTGTCCGCGCCGCGGCAAAGCGCTACCTTTACGACTCGGCCCGATAAATCAATCGACCCGAAATATTTAAACTCGATTAATCGTTGCGGGAAAACGACGGCAGCAACGGCGACGAGGGAACGTCGCGCATTTAACGAACCACCCCGCGATAACTCAATCTCCGCGGGGGATCGCGGACCTGTGCGCGTGTGCGAGCGATTAAAAATAATCGAAACTACATGGCGGCAATCGATCGATCGATCCGCGCGTTGCTGCACGCTACGGTATGTCCCTCCCGCCCCCCCCCCTCCTTTCGCGAGAGTCGATCTCGGGGACGCGATCGCGTCGTCGACGTCGTCGTCTTGCCTTCAAACGGAGGGCAACGCGGAGGGTGACGCGCGGCTCCCGCGTCGCGACGCCCGTTTCGGAATTTAATTCGTCGGGATGAAGCGAGACGAGGAAACGTGCCGTCGAGAGCTCTCGCTCTGCCGAAGGCCTGTTCCGAAACGCGTCAACATGCGCCGCGTGTGCGTTTCGCATGGAATATCAACGTCTCCCGATCCGTACCGGACGTCGATCGGATTTGCATCAGCATAAGGGGAACAGTTGCGGGATCATGAGGAGGAGGAGGAGGAGGAGGAGGGGGCGGGGGGTTTCCATGCGCTCGATTCGCCGGTCGTGTTTATTCTTAAGCCGCGCGCGGCTGAAAATCAACGAAAATAATAAACTCGCAGGACATAAAGCGCGCGCACGCACAGTCACGTGCGCGCGTATTTTTTTATTATTATACCGTACCGGTATAACTAGCGTGTATTTTTCGCGCGAGCGAACGTCGAATCGCGCGGGTTTGATTTTTCCTTTCTTTTCTCTTTTTTCTTTTCTTTTTTTTTTCTCTCTTTTTTTTTTCTTTCGGGTCTTCCTTTATTATTCGTGCTATCCATAAAATATCAAATATCACGGGGAGCTCGGGCTCGCGTCATTTCATGCATTCATAATTAGCAACGCTAATGATAAAGCATAATTCCGCGGGGAGTCCGCGTTTCGCGCACACCGGTATACACCGGTCAATACCGATGCTGTCTCCCATCCCCGTCTCTGCCCGCGTAACGCGTAACCCCGCGAGAAAAAAGAATGATTTCCAATAAAGACCGGCGGGAGGGGACAGGGGCGGGGGGATCGGTTGCATCGGTGTGTAGCCGACCGGCAACAGAACGCGGGAACAGGGCTGAGCCTCTCCTCGCTCCCTCCCCAGCCGGTGGGGTGATGCATCGGTGCTCTACGTGTACGCGTGTAACCACACGCGTGTCGCACGCGCGCGGCGCACATGCATATTCACGCGACGCCGCGGTGCCACACCCTCGTACGCAGGATTTACACACGCACGCGACGCCGCAGCRGCCGCCGCCGTCGCCGCCGCCGCCGCCGCCGCCGCCGTCGCCGTTCGCTGCATCACCATGCGGTCCAGCGGGGAAAGCAAAGGGAGAGGGAGAGGGAGTGAGAGAGAGAGAGAGAGAGAAAGAGAGAGAGAGAGAGAGAGAGAGAGAGAGTGAGCGGAGGGGGGTAGGGAAGAGGCAGGGACGGAGAGACGGGAAGGCGGAGGGAAACGAGAGGAGAGGAGAAGATCCAAGAGAGAGGGGGAGAGGGAGGGGATGGCGAGAGACACGGGGGGGACAGAGAGAAGCGGAAAATACGGGCCGCTGCACGTGGAAACTTTGCGGTGCAGTTAAGCCCCGGCGTTTGCTGTTTACCATTCGCCGAGAACATACGAAATTCATCCGTCGTGACCACACGACGCCGATCGATACGCGGCAGGCCGACCGCTTTTCCGAATGCGCGGCAGTCCGTGCCCGAACTACCGCGCATCGCGTCGAATCGGTATTCCCGTATAGCTCGTCGCTTTGATTGCGGGCCATTGCGGTCCGGTGCGCGACCATTCGGCTGCGTCTTGGATAACGAGATACGTCGAAAACTTTGCCACAATGGACGCGGGAAATTAACCCTCCGCGGCCCAGCTGCCGCGCGTGTAGGCCGCGGTTATATTAAGCGGAACCGGACGCGCATCCGGTTTGCCGGCACGTTGTCGTCCGGGCTCCGAGAAGGACGAAAGGAGCGCGGAAGAGTTGGTCCCCCTCCCCGCTGCCGCGTCATACCGCGAGCGCGATAGAGCGAGACGAAGACTTATCCAGGACGGATAACGCAGCTCGACTCGATGGGACAGGAATTTCTTTCATCTGTCATCTTTTCGAGAAATTAACGATCGCGATGCGTCTCTCCCGAGTTCGATTCGATTCCCAACGAGTTCGCGACTACAATGGATCGAAACTGCAAAGTTTGGCCGATGCTTAAAGGAGGATTCGTCGTCGACGAAACCACCTAATCGGGCAATTACAAGTTTAATAGCGATCGCGCGCACGTGTGTGCCACGTGCGGTTACATCAGGGTCTAAGAAGCGCGGCGATGCCGACAGCGATTAATCGTTAGCGGTGTCGTCAATTTGCACCTTGTTCCAAGGTACTTTTACTCGCGGGAATATGGAACGACTATCGCCGAGCTATAAATGCTACCGCTGAATATTCCATTCCACTATGAAGTCTCGAACGAAGTCTCATACGACTTCATGGAGGAAGTCGGGCGCAGCGATCGCGTTTCTGTCGAAGCAAGAATATCCGGTGCGGGGTCTCGCCGCGGCGATTTCAAGCCCGCTGGCGCGTAAAACGCAATAGAGTTGTCTTAAAAGCGCCCCCATGTTAACAGCGTCATACGGGGCGCCATTATCCGGGACGTCCTGAGCCTTCGCGTTATTCAATAGAGCGCGAGTCAAAGGCCCGTCTAAATTCGAGAACGCCGCGGATATTTCGCTCGCTCGCTCGCGGGTGTATTGGCAGACGCTTCCGCGGGGGCGAGAACACCCCTTGGAACGAAACGCACATTGCGTCAGCGGGACAAATACGATCGGGCTACTTGCGAGTCGTGCGAGCTGGACGTGCTTGTTCGCTTTTGATTAAACCGCCGCCGTCGCGACGGCGTAAATTGCGCGATACTCCGCCGCATGGACCGGAAAAATCTTCGGTCCTCCTCTCTCCTCTCTGCCGCTCCATTCCGGCGACCGAGCCGAGGGCGAATAATTTCGCGGATAGCTGACCGCGTTCCCTGTCGCGCGCAACGATCATCCGCAAATATCGAGAGGTCGCCGCGGCGATATGAAGGTCGACGACCACGTTACGCAGTCAACGCAGTTGACGATCGATCCAGAGCCAAAGTCTCGTCCAGTCTCGAAAGATATTCACCGCCGATCACGCGAGATTGCAGCCGCGAAGCGAGCGAGCGAGAAGCGGAAACGGCGGACGGACGGAAGAGGGGGTAGGGGGGGGGTTAGGCGCGTGGCTAGGAGCAGAAGGGCTGAAGGGCGAGGATCCGTGCGGAGAAAATACGATAAAATGAGAAACGCGAAAGTATGTCGGGTGCAGTTGCAGGTGCACGACGCGACGAACGTTGCAGCTGCGCCGGCGAGCCAGAGAAAGAGAATCGAAATGAGGGAGAGAGAGAGAGAGAGAGAGAGAGAGAGAGAGAGAGAGAGAGAGAGAGAGAGAGAGAGAGAGAGAGAGAGAGCATGAGAACGCACGTCAAGTCCTCTCACGTGCGAGAGCACCCTCGTGCTCCTCAACTTGTGTGACCCAATTCCGTAACTTCTCGAGTTTCGGAAACGTCGGGCGTAAAAATCGCGTCTGCTTCGACTCCCTTCTCGCCCTACGCTCCTCCTCGCGCGGAGGCAATCTCGACTTTTTAATTCGTTCCGATACGACAGACAGCAACGGCACGTGGAAAAGGGCACGTCGGGATAATCCACCGATTGTACTTCCTGCCTGGCGCTCTCTCTCTCTCCCTCCGTCCGCTGCTCGTTCTACTTTGCTGCCGGGAAAATTTTGTGCGGGAAATGACACGGCACATCGCGGGCGACGTGGAGGCGCGCGCGCGTCTACGAGCTGGAAAGCGCCGCGGAGAATTTATTCATTTTCGCCGGGAGAAAAGCTGCCGTGTGTCCGCGGCGCCGCGTCGGCGACAGGATCGCCTCGCTGGTCTGCTCGGCGAAATTTTCCAGCAAATTGCTGAATCCTAATTGCGGAACGACGACGATCGTAGTTGCCGAGTCGTCGCAGCGATGCGATCGCGAGATCCCGCGGATGGATCGAAGCGTGTCAGAATGCGCGCTGTAAGTTACAGCCAAACATAGGGGAGACTTTAAACGAATCCGATTGGCCGATTATCGTAATATTCGAGCACGCTGGAGGGGAACTGATCGCGTTCCCTGCATGCCCTCTTTCGTCATTTCATCACGAGGATAGATTGCAATTTTCGATCGCAACTGTTTTGGATTCGATCGGTTCAACGACTTTGATTCGACATCGGATCGCGACGATTTCACGCCGCGGAACCGATAATTCAAGGCGTGCGATTTACGTTTAACGAGGGATTACTTTTACTTATTATCGATGAATGTCCGACGAGTATCGCTGGACGACAAAGCGCGCTAATTACCGGCATAATCCGGCGGCCCCGGCTTCAGCCGGCCGGTTGTCCGTACGATCAAATTTACAGGATACCGCGGAAGTACTTTTCTTTTCAATTAGCACGTAATTACGCGCGTCGCGGTACGTTAAAATTAACGATATTGAAATTTAATAGCGGCCGAAAGGAGACGGCCGGCTCCTCCTCCCCGAGTCGAAACTTGGCGGAGCGTATTTACCTTCCTTTCTCGTATTTATCTCTTTTCTTTACGTTTCACCTCACCGCTTTCCTCCMCCCCSCCCCCCYCCYCCCCCCCCCCCTCGCCGCACTTTCTACTCTGTTAACTTAGTCCGCGACAACTGCGCGTAAAACTTTGGCGGAACTGTACTGGGAAATTTCTGCGACTCGAAACGTCGCATAACGGGTCGCGACCGTCGCCGAAACGACGCGCTCCCTTGCGCCCTCCCTCCCTCGCTCCCGGTATAAAGGATAAAGCGTCGCTCCGCGATACTCGTTCGCGACGAGTAATCTCGAACGATATCGATCGTTGGATGGATCGAATTCTTCCGGACGCGACCGAAATGAGCAATTAACGGTCGGTGAATGGAATCGAGCTAAGCAGCCGCGGCGTTAATTTTCCAACGCGCGCCTATAATTGACCAGATGCGTAATGTGGCGACGACATCGCGCGCCGAGCACGTAATTAGCGCGCATCCTGTAATTTAATCATTAATCGAAGCAGCGACGTGCGCGCCCTCGCGCGGTCGGCGTGGCGGAATATCGCGCGCGCGTTGCACCGTCGAGGGGGAACGGCAAAACGGAAAAATCATTGGACCGTAGAAAATCCGTGATCGCGCGTACTCGGCTGAAGCGGAGACTGGCAATGCGAGCCGCACCTGCCGCGCGCCGGCGAGCACGTGCCGCATGCGTCGGGCGACGCGGGCGACGCGAGCGGAAGCGAACGGCAACGGACTCGATGCTGGCTCGATTCGCGTCGCCTACCGCGGGTAAACAAATATCGCCGCACACCGAGACGGAACGTCTAGCGAGCGACAGCCGTCGTCCGTTTCCCGCGATGTACGCGATGTATCGTGTACACGTACACGCGTTCTTTATTTACTTTACGTACACGCTCGCGTAAATTCCCCTTCATTCCACGGCTGTCACGTGTGTTAATGTGATCGATGCTAATCGATTTCGTGAATAAATTCCAAACGAGCGGAAGCGGAAGCTTCCGCACGCGCACGGCGGCCGTAATGAAAAGACACGATCGTGCCGTCGCGCAATAGCGATTCGTTAAAATGGACTTAATTAAACACCAATTTACGTGCCACTGCCGGCAGCATTCCTCCAGCAGTTTTTCACGCGGGGGATGAAACCGCCGCTGCACGGTTTCATCGGGGAAAGGACCGAGGGCGGAGAAAAAGGGAGCGCGCGTGCATGTGCGCGTAATTGTACGTACGCGCTCCGGCTGGCATGTGAAGGGAGAGCTAATGAAACTGCGCGAGCGTCGCGTTAATTTCGAAAAGTAGCTGGAAAGTAAGTTCGCCAGCGCGACGCGAGAGCGCACGGAAGGGGAGAAGAGGGACGGAAGGGACGGAGAAAAGAAAAGCGTGTATAAACGTACACGAAAGCGCGGAGAGGGCGCGCCCCGGGAGTTATTTTCGGAGCGGCCGCGAGGGCACCGCGCGTCGTCTGGAAAGCATCCCTCGGCCGCAACGGGGGTGCATGCGGAAGAGGAGAGGATCCGTCCGCTCGGAACGGATTCATCGCTCGCGCGCCGGCGGACGGATCGATCGCCGCCAAGTTTATCCGGCGCGTAATCCCCTTTATTCGTTTCTCTCTCAAAGGGTGTAGCTCGCGGAAGGAGAGCGATCCGACGGAATTCCGGCGGCCCTCTCGCAGCGGCAGCGTTTTACGTTATTGCCATCGCCTTGTTAATAGCTCCGCCCCCACTCCTCTCTCCCTCCGCGCCCACGCTTATCGATCACGCGGCCGATCGTGAATCCAGCGGCGCTAGCTGCAGCTAGCGTGTTCGAACCAGCAAGAGTCGACGTTACGATGTCCCTAATTAACGCGTAATGACTGCACTGATGACTGGCTCGCCGAGTCGCGGCCGACGCGACTCCACGCGTCGTGACTTTCTCCCCGCGATTGACACGCATTCGTCCGTTAACGGGGATAGAGATTCTATCCGTGGAATCGACGAATTAACAATCAATTCCATCGACCATTTCGCTCTCGGATGGCTACTTCGGACCGATCGTTACTCGGAACGTCGTAACGCGAGCGAGTGTCAAAGTTCGCGGCACCGCGGCGAGTTTTTATGCGAGATGAAACGGAATGGAGGGTAAATAGACAGAGTAAACCACCACCATATATTTGCATATTTCGGAGACGGAGAGGGTGAGAGCAGTGGCAGCGAACGCGAGCGGGCGCGTTTGTTTTTTCCCATGCACCGATAAGCACGCGAGCGGCGCAATCTGCGCGTGAGGTCTCCCGAAATGGTCGCTTAAAAAATTAAAGCCACCGTGTCGTTCAAAGCCCGGCCGCCGCCCTTTGCCTCTCGGGGGCCACGGAACTGCGATAGAGACCGCCGCCGTAGCGTCGGGGATGATAAAAGCAAATCGGCTTCCGCAAAGTGCCTCGGAGGGATATCTGAGATACGCCGCGCCGGCGTGACGTTACGTCTCTGAAAAATGTAAAGTGTAACGGGAATACTTCGACGGACTATATAACGTCGGTGGGGGAGGGGGAGGGGAGAGGCGACGGCGGCGGCAGGGTCTTTGCGATGGGGATATCGCGTTCGAAGTCGCGGCGCGATCGGGGGGAGGAGAGCAAGAAGAAGGGGGAGAAAAAGAAAACGGGATTGTGAAAGAAAACCGGCGCGGCGCCGGTTTTGAAAAATCGCGTCGACGCAAGAAACAGGTGGCCGCCGCGCAGCCGCGAGACAAAAGAGCCGGCTATAAAAAATGAACTTGATTTGCGCGCGAGAACCCTCTATTTCATTCGAATTTCGACTCGATCGATCGATCAATCAGCCGCCGGATATCGTAAACAAACCGGTGCGAGAAGAATGGAGAAAAGCGGGAACGAGCGGGACGCTCTCGGTAACGCTTTCGCTGGAAAAAGCCCCGGCATTGATCCCGAAATTGCGAGAGGTCGCGAGAGGTCGCGCGATCCACCGGTGCGACTTTTGGATGCGCTCGCGCCCGCATCGCGTCGCTTTAACGCGGGATTCGTATCTCATTATCGCGTGTCGCATCATCGCGACACGCCGCTCGAGAAAGGCTCTCGCGGCACCAATTGAATGAAACTAACTCGCGGCATCGATCCAACGGATCCCGATGTTATTCCGATGTTACCTCGATACCGCAAGAATTATCTTGAAGGAGACGTTAGGGGATTTGAAATAAACGATCATCACGATGCGCGGGAATGCGTTCACGCTAGCTTCACAGGGACATTCGGCTGAAACGCCGCTGTCTTCGTTCGTTCGGCGTTCGTGCAACGAATAGATCGCGACATCGGAACGATCCAAGTTGTTCGCGGACGGTGCAAGCCCGGTCCAAGCCCATTTGCAGACAAGTAATTAGAGCACGAGTAATCCGGCCGCTCGTTCAACGTGAAAATTGTACCGTGGCTCTCGTGCGAACCTCGTTTTCGGAACTCCTCGTCAACTCTGGGACAGCTTGCTGAACGAGAGAGAGAGAGAGAGAGAGAGAGAGAGAGAGCGCGAACGCGCGCGCGCGCGCAAGAATGTGGGCGCGGCCAAGCGAGATTACGCATTTTAATCGCCGAATGAATTACGAGAGGGTCCGCATCGCCCGGCTCTGACGTCATCCAGCCAGACACTGGATCATCGAACCCATCCCCCGGGCCAATAATTTAAAAGTGCCGCTACCGATGCTCCCTTCCTCCCCCTAACCTCCGGACTCTCGATCGCGTGTGGCTCCGACGTAGTTTAATTTCGCGAATCTCTTATGGGGGTCGCATCCCCTCGGCGCGCGGTTACTCCATGCATTAATTCCGCGGTCGTGCATCGTACTGCCGCGCTGATTCAGAGTACACGCGGTCTCTGTCGCGATATCGGAGCAGAGAGAGAGAGAGAGAGAGAGAGAGAGAGAGAGAGAGAGAGAGAGAGAGAGAGAGTTTCCTCCCGTGAAAACTTTACGGATGCTGCTTTATGGAGATCGCTCGAAACGAGATACTAAACGTCTCTCGATCCCGATCGCGCGGCGAAGTCACTCCGGCTGTGTGTTGACAAAGATCAGCTAATTAGCTTTGATCGCATCTTCGTGAACTGACCGAGAACGCGCTGAGAAATATATTCGTCGAGAAATATATATCTTTCTCCTTGCGTTCCCCGACTTCAGAATTCCTCGCTTTGAAAATCGCGGGTGAATCCCGTTCCCGATCAACTCCCGTTGTCGGTTGCGTCTGATCGGTGTTTGCGGCCGAGCGCGCTTCGAGCATCCGTTATCCGGCTCGCGATCGGAGATGGTCGACAAATTCGAGGCACGATGCATCCCGATTGGCGACACGAGGGTTCACACGCGCGGCTCACGGACGAGACGGACGATTGCTCGTTTTAGCGAACGCTCGTTCGGAACTCAACTCCGAATGCGTGGGTCGTGGGACGCCGCGATTACTTTCATGGCTCGAGCCGTGAGACCGCGCAGAGATTTATTCCGCGTTCCACGCGGCCATCGACAACCCATCTCCGTATCTCGTCTCAGGATAAAGGATACGGGCTCGATAATTTGCCGCAACGTAAACTGTTCTCGCGAACTACGGAGAAAACGACAGGAATTACCGCGACGTGTACGGCAACTGAACGCTCGAATCGAGCGTCGAGACTCGAGTTGCATCCCCGAGATGTGATTCGACGCTCGACCTCGTCAAGGCAAGGCTCGAACGTCCGGGCGCCGCGGAAAATGCAAGTCGGCGGTATCGTCTGCCCGGCAGAGGAGGGGGGGAAAAAAATTCATTTTTGCTGACTGGAAAGCGAGCCGACACATCGGACCCGCTGAAAAACATTGGCGCGACACGCGGCTCGGTCCGGGCGCAGTGACAGCGTGTCAATGGCAATTCGGTGGACTGTCAAAGCAACGGCGCGTCGGACGAACACGGCACTTTTGTGGGGACGACTCGGACGCGAAATCGTTTTACGGTTTTTACGGTGTATCCTATGGCGCGTCCTGTTTGAAAAGCATTAGGCGGTGGCGGGACGTGCGAGATTTCCTATCGGATTGCCGACAATGGCAAATATTTAATCGGGAGTTCCGCGCGGCGTGAATTACGCCGCCGGTCGTCGTGAAAACGCAATTAATTCGTGTTTAACTTCGATTAATCGCTCAGACTGCCGGCCTTGCCCAACTGTCACGGCCGCGGCGCTCTTAATTCCCGTATCCCGTTCGCTCCTCGCGATCGGAACGAGTCTCGATTTTTGCACACGCTCCGTCCAGTTCCGCCCAATTCCAGAAGACAAGCGGACCAGCGGACGACCAAGTTCCCTCAATTGTTATCGTTATCAGCCGCGAATTCGTCGCACGATGCCGCCGATCGAGTGATTTATGTGCCATCATTTTCTTATCGCGTCGATCGCGAGTTTGCGGATTTAATCGTCCCCCGTCTCTCGCGGTGAAAGTATCCTCGACGACTCGAACAACAACCGGAGCGGGGCTGATTAAACGCGGCGCTTTAATCAAGATCCATAAATAATCGCAACGACGCGGATTCTTCGACGCGGATCGTAATTCTCGTTTCCGCGCGCGCGCCCTTTTTTTCGCGGGAAAGAACGACGACGACGACGACTGTTGCCGCGAAGGCACGCGCGAGGATATCACTGAACCCCGACATCCCTGATCGATCGATCTCGATTCGAGCTGTCGCGCGAATACGTCACTGATAATAGCCGCGCCGCGCGTGCGAGCGCGCACGGCTAATATTTAGCTCGCAACACCTTCGCGCCTGACGTCATCCCGCGAGCTAATAAGTTACTCCATAATTAGCGCTTGCCCCGTTCCGGCAACTGATAATTACGTGCCACAGCGGTGATGCAACGCCCTGGCGGGACCTTTGAGCGCATGACCGCCATTAGCCGAGACCGCGCATCCGAGACCCGGATGTTGCCCGCATGACTTGGACCGACTCGGTCATCGATAAGGTCGGGAAATTCCGAGGAAAGCGTGCAGTGTCGACCAATCGACATTGGATCTAAATCACAATAACGGGATGAGCGCGGCGGCACGCGCCAAGCACTGCCAGCTGCGAGATAGAGTCGACGAGCTATCGTCGGTATCGGGAACTCGGTATCCGCTGCTCCTCGCGGATTCGGCTGAAAGTTAAGTGCGCATGCGCGTGCGAGAGGGAGAGAGAGAGAGAGAGGAAAGGGTCGTATGCGAGTACTCGGGTCGACGGAAGGAACGCGAGCCGGAGACGCGCTCGGACATCGGCTTTCGCGCTGCGGAGCCGCGCGGCTCGTGAATAAAAGATGAAACGGTATTAAAGGATATATACGAATAACGTCGACGTTGTGCTTGCAAATAAATGAATCACACGCGGTCTTACGTGCACGCACGCGTACGCCTGGCTGTATAGCGCTGTATAGTGATTTGGAAAAACGACCCGCCATCGACAGCCACACCTCGTCGCTCGGAATTGGAGTAAAAGCTTTTTCGCTCGTATCGGCTATTCGCGCATCAGACCGCAGACGCGCAGACCGCATCGGGAATGAAAAATCTTGCAAACGCGGCATGAGGCCCTTCCTCTGGAGCTGGATCGAGATCCAGGAAATTGATCGAGTCTCGATCGTCGCAGCAGCGGCCGCGATCGCGACCGCGATTAGAGAAATGATGCCATCTGCCGATGATGCTCTTTTCAGGACCTCGAGCGATCAGCCTGATTCCGCGACAAAAGGGGGGACGCTGCTCGCCCAGCTAAACTGGAGCAAGAGCTTTTTCTGAACAAGTGCCACATGTCGAGGCTGACAGCCGAATAGGTTGCCGCCAGCAAACATCGTGGAGGAAAACGTCGATCCCGATTTCCGAAGCTCGCCCTCGGGGGGTTTTCCTTGGACAATACGAAGTTTTACCAATGGCAGAGGGAGAGAGGAGAAGAGAGAGATGAAGAGAGAGAGAGAGAGAGAGAGAGAGAGAGAGAGAGAAGGAGAATTCGGGGACCGAGATGCGCTCGGATATGCTGTAGCTTCGTTTCCTCCGACTTTCGATTGTTCTCACCATCCTGGCGGAAAAGACATCGCGCCGGCAAGACGAAGCTTACGCTTCTCCCTCCGCCGCTGTCTTCTTTTTTTCTGTCTCTCTCTCTCTCTCTCTCTCTCTCTCTCTTACTCTTCGCGACGTGTCCGAACGGATCGCCAACCAATAAGTCACTATAATGGCGGCAGTCAAGATGGATCCAAAGTGAAACTTACGTGTCCGGCTCTGCGCGGAGCGAAAAATCTAGCGCGATATCGAAAAGCGGCGGAGTGAAGAGATCAGAGAATACGGAGATTCTCGCGCGAGGGGGAGGAGAGGCGGCAGAGGCTCGCACTTTGTATTTCGCCGTGGACGGCGCAGCAGTGCTGCGCACACGAAGAAAATAAACGATTTACGCGTCTCGGACGCAATTTCTGAAATTGCCAATAAAACAGGCGCAACGTCAGCACAACCGGGGTGAATGTTTCCCCTCGTGCGCGCGTGCGCGCGCATCATCGCGAGTACGTACGTGGAACGACATGAACGGTCACGTATGCTCGTAACAACGAGCCGACGATCGACGCTGGAATAACTGATCGAGTCGCGCCATCATTTCGGTCGCGAATTCTCGTCGTTTTTTCCCTTTTTCTATTTAGCCGCCGCCGCCGCTCGCCGTTGTCCAGCGCGAACTAATGACCCGCGGCGAACGCGAACGCGAATCGAGGAAACTCCTTCCTTTGCACCGCCCTGCCATTCATCATCTCCCTCTCCCGAAAAACCGGTTCCCGGCGAAATTACCGACGCGGGTCGACGCGGTATTCTTCACGGTATTCCGCCGTGTAGGCCGCACCGTTTCTGGACTCTGGAATACCATTCTGGATACTGCGTCCGGTAGACAAGTAAGAGAAAGCTGATTTCTTCGATGCAGCGACGAAAGTGCAACACGTGCGGACTCCGAGCGAATTTCGAGAAGCATCCTTTTCAATGAGAGGTCATTTCGCGGGCCATTGTCTGTGCTCAGCGGCCCGTCGTCCGCTGGTACGGTGGTATATCGGTATACGGTATGCAGACCGACATTGGGACACACACGGCGGATGATTCTAACGAAACACACCCTTGTTTGACGAGCGCGGGGACACGTGTGGCCCATGGCAGATCTGTCGGAAATTATACGGGTCAGAGGGTCGGGTCGAGTGGTTCCCTTTTTTTCCTCGCTCTTTTTTCCTCTCCTCGCTCGAACGGCGCAAAACACAGAGACACACACTGCCGGCGATGCGGATGCTCCGAAAAGGCAACGCGACGAGCACAAAGTCGTCGTTTCGTGGGACGTGCGCGCGGCGGGACGGATCTTAAAATTTCGATCGCACGCGGAAACGGGGGGACGCGGGACGGAACGCGGGAACGGGGCGGGGGATGTACGAACGAGAATGACGGGCGCGTAATGCCCGCGATTGCACGTCGCCCCGTTCGAGTATGCTAATGACTCTCATTAGAATAACGGCCGGATATAATTCCATTAAAAAAGTTGCCCCCTTCTTTCTTTATTCCTTTCCTTTTTTATCGCGATCGAGCGAGGGCGAGCGATAAAAATGGATCACGGCACGGTGGGCAAACGTCTCGCGCAACGCACGCTTCTCGTTTCTAATTGAACTCAATTAGAGTGAATTACGACGAAACACTAACGAACGCCGCTTTTCCGCGAGGAGCGGAGAGGAGGGCGGGGCAGGGCGAAACGGAGTTAATCGGGGCCTAACCCGTGCGCGATTTGATTTCTGGCCCTTGCGCAGTTTCGCAATCTGAAATTTGAATCGGCCGCCCTCCGTCGAAACGCGGACGGAGCGCGCGGACCTCAATCGGGGTCAATTTAGGTCAATGATCTCAGGCGACGAGTCCAGTGAGAACCGCGAGTCTACATACCTGCTTCCCATTCACGGTCGCTTATTAGCAAATCGCGGATGGAGATTTTTCTCGCGGCGCGGGAGCAATCGTAATCCGATCGCGGAGATTCGATCGGTCACAGATCGATCGTCCCGCAACCGCAACGGGGTTCAGAAAGTGCGAAAGTGCTTCGTCACGACAGCGAACGATTGGCGAGAGGTGCCAGCAACGCGCGATTAACTCGAAAGTAATTTTCGCTATTTTCGCTGGTCGACGAATCCGTGGGAGCTTTCGCGGAATCTCTCTTGTCGAGAGGCTGGCGCGATTCGCAAGGAAAAAAAGAGAGACTCGACTCGTCCATTCGGAACGTTCGCTGAAAGGGGAGCTGCTCGGTAACTGCGTCTACATAGAGTGGAAAAGTCCACTCGACGCAGTCGCGACCGTGTCGTAATAAAAATATAGCGGTCGGACGCGAGCGTTTCCCAACGACCGAACGACCTCGCTGTAAAACCGCCTCCTCCCCGCGCTCTTTCCGGCCTCCTCGTCCTCCTCCAGCAGCACGTTTCCCCGCCATTTCCGGGGACTCTAATCCCTCGGAAAATAGTGTCGTGTACTTAACGCCTTAAGAACGTCGCATCTGCGCCGCGCTGGCTGAGCACGTGCGTGTTCCTTTTCTCTCTCGCGCCGAGAGTCGCGGCGCGTCTTCCAGCCGCGTCGTCTCTCGCTGTTCCGCGAAAGGGTTCATCGATCTCCAGCGGCAGTTTGGAGAGCCGAGAGCGGAGAGGGAAACGAGGGTCGTGAGCATGGGTCCTTCAAATGCGACCGCTTTAATAAAAATTGATGATGGCGAGATAGCGCGAGGTCAATTTGACGAGTGTCGTTACCCGCTTAATTGCTGTTCGAGGATCGAGCGCGACACGATGATCGCTGACGGAATGGTATCGCGCTTTAACCAACGAGAACGAGTGTATCTGCTCGCCCGAGAGACAGCGTTGGTCCACCGGAAAAACGAGTCTCTCCAAATCGGCGGCGGGTCTCAATTTGGATCGTTGCAACGTTCGCAGGCTCGCGGAGCGAATTGCACTCGAGCGATTCACGCGGATAATAAGCGGATAATAAATATCTAAGAAAGGGAGACGGGAGACGGGATGCTGCCTCTGCGATGCCGTCTCGTCTCGCCGAGAGACAGCGAGACAGCAAAGTCGCGCTCTGTCTGTCGATCTTCTCAGCGTGCGAATCCACCGTGCTCGGCAGCCAAGTCGAAACGCCATCGATCCACGGAATATCAAACGCGCATGGAAGAGGTAAGCGGGCATATCGGAGGGGGAGGGGGGGCCTATAATCCGGCCAACTGATCCGCAAACTATTCGCGGCCGTGCACACGTACGGGGACGGCGATAACTCGGAACCGACATAGCGCATAGCTCTCGAAAACTATGCCAGCGTTTCCCCAATCAGAGACTCATTGTTTCCGGCGGAACGTACACTCCCCCCTCCGTCCCTCCTCCTTCCCCAGCGCCGTCCGTCCGTCCGTCCGTCCGTCGGTCTTGTACGCGGAGGGCGCGCGGCGCACTCGATATTACCCGCATAACGAACGCATGCGTGCGTGCCTGCGTACGCGTGATGGAGGAGAAGGAGCGAGAAGAGCGGGAGAGCGCGGCGAACGCGCAGGACGGCTGGGATCGAGCAGGGGGCAGAGGAGAGGAGAGGAGAGGAGAGGAGAGGAGAGGAGRGGAGAGGAGAGGAGAGGAGAGGAGAGGGGGGGCGGGTCGGGCCGCCTTGGCTTATCCCGCCGTCGTAGAATTTGCATGACGAGACAGTAAAGCAGGATCGCGGAGTCGGACCGAGAGAAACCGCTCGTCGTTCGCTCCTCTCGCTCTCCGACCTCCGAAACGCACCGACGACGGTCCTTTCTCTCTCTCTCTCTCTCTCTCTCTCTCTCTCTCTCTCTCTCTCTCTCTCTGACGCACGGTCCCATCCTCTCGCCACGTCCTCGACATCTTTCTCTCGGCTACTAATTCTCCCTCTTCGTCTACGCCCGCTGTCGACCACGACTACTCTCCGCGTCTCTATCTTTGCCTCGCACGCGGGCGATACATCCGTTATCTCCGTCCCGCTGCATGGCTTCTCTCCATAATCTCCCGTAACTGTTGTAGCTGCCGGAAGCGATAGAGACGGATATACCGCGGCGGACAAGGACGGCAAAGAGGCCGGGGAGGCCGGCTACGGGGAGAAATATGGAAATCAGGGAAACCGAGGAAACCCGAGGGCGCGCGAGAACGACAGAACGGCGAAATTCTGTCGACGTTCGTTCGTTCGTTCGTTCGTTCGTTCGTTCGTTCGTTGCACTGGCGCCGTTACGCATCCCCCGGCGGGCAAGATATTGGAAATAGCAATCGGCCATTGCGGCTCATGACGGAGGGAGAACGGCCGTCAACCCCCCGGCGTTCCTCATTCGTCCCCGCCGTGGCTCTCGGAGTCGCGCTAGAGCGGCGAACGATGACCTTCGAGATGTCGAACATTGCCATCGTCGCGCGGTATTTGGACAAGCGTTCTCGTATATTTTATTTTCGAACGTTATACCCGCGGCTGCCGGAAGCGGGGATCCAGCGGGAGCAGGAAACGAGAGTTCCGGATTGTATATACAGTGAAAAAAATCAGGGTTGCACGAAAGCAGGAGATTTGACGCCAGTTGTCTTCGGCATAGGATCCAGCCAGACAGAGGGAAAAAAATTCGAAAACTGAGAGAGCGAGTCACTCTGAAAACCGGCAAACGGAGAGACGCAGAGAAAGAAACTCGGTTCGATGACGGGAACCGAGATGGGCGAGTCAGCCATCAAATGACTGATCACGAATCAGTCGCGTGCGATCTTAACGCGTACGTTCGCCTTGGCTCTCGTTCTTGAAATGCAGCGCGACGGACGAGGCGCGACAATGTACGTAGAACGATGAATTATGGAATAACGAAAACGATTATTCATTAACCGCGTCGACGTGTGCACGCGCGAGCATAATGGACGCGCGTGACCCATTTTCGCGGCATGTTAAAATAACCATGTATTTATTAACGAGGGCGTGTGCGAGCGCGCCTGCCCCGGAAAGAGCGTGACTCCGAAACTTTATAAGCTTATAAGGCCGGCGTAGACGCGTACAGAGTCGCGTCGATGTCTCGCGTTTATCGCGAGATGACGGCTGGATATCGGGAATAGCAATGGACCGAGGGATCCGGCACATGCACGCTTCCGGTCGACGACGTGTTTGCGTCTCGAGCGTCAGCTCTCAAAACTGTCACGCGCAATTTCATCTTCTCGCAACGCGAAGAATAGAGAACGGCCGGACGTGCTCGCTGAAAAGTAGATGGCGAAGAGAGCTATCGAGCGAGCGGCAAGCGCTGAGTTATTTAAGCGCCGTTATTAGAGGCGAATTAAGGAGACGATAGAATCGAACGTGAACGGATCCGTTAATCCTGATGAAACGCGACGATGGCCGCGAAGCGGAACCAACGCGATTTCCCTGCTACGGGAGTCGCATGAAATTTAGAACGGATAGACGCGGATCGTCTTCGTGTAACATTCAGGGAACATCGGTTATTCGTACGTAAATTACGCACGAGGAAAGTAAGTGGCGTTAATCGATGCCCGATCGATAGTTCCAAGTAGCAGTGCAGTTACTGCGCATACTGAAACGTCCACCCGGCAATTTTGTCCATACATGAAATTCTGAAACGGTTTATCTTTGACAGCGACGTTAATCCTCGCAGCAAAAAGTGAGATAAATTTGGGTGTCGCTCGTAACGCGATATCGCGTACAAGAATCACCCTCGCAAACGCACGAGCGCACCGTAAACGGCTTTTTAACGTTGGCGGCTGTGAATGCGGTTAAAACCATCATTGATAAACGCGACGTATATGCGCCGGTATTATGCTGGTATTAAGCGGATATAAGCGTTTTCCAGAGCAATCAGCCGTCCGAGCCTTTTGGCAAACAAAAATCTGCAGAAATTAGGCGGAAAGGCATTAATAACCAGCCAGCCGCGCATCGATAGAGCCGGCCGGCATTGTACCAAAGGGATACCGACATGGCGCGGAAATAAAAGAGCCGACCGACTGATATAACGAGCGCTTCGCGTTTCGCGTTTCGCGTTTCGGTCAGCGCATCGCGCCTTCACGCCGCGCGCAGACCGCGCCAGGCTGTGCATCGGCGTTCGCGTGAACGCGAACCCGCTTCGCATCAGTCTCGCATTTAGGCATTAATCACGGTGCCGCCCCATTAACGTCGCGGCCATAACTCGGGGGCATAACTGCGATGCCACCTTCTCCGTTCTGCCGTTCTCTTGCGTTCCGGCCATCGCCGAATCCTCGCCGAATCCTCGCCGAATCGGCGGGAACGCAACTACCGAATTCAAGCCACCAAGAAGGTATTAGAAATCGCAACGAACAAGACACGAGGGATCCCGGATTCTCATTCGCCCCCTCCCTCATCCGCGTCTAGTAGCGAAAGCAGCGGGCAAAGGACGGTGACCTCCCCAAAGTACCAGCATTCTGGCCACCCCTGCCTCCCATTACCTATGATAATGACAGTGACGGCTGTGGTGGTAACGATAGTAATGGTGACGGCGCGATGGTAGGTGGTAAGCGTAGTCGCGCGTGCATAACTTGGTGCTCTCTTGGCTCTGCCAGCAGCCGGCTACGGTATTGATCGGCTCTGCCCGCGAGGACCACATGGCGACTCGGCATTCGTACAAACTCGCGCGTCTCCGCCGGCTCTCGCCCCTAACATGGCGTCCACGGGCGGTCACGTGGTCTCGCCAGCCCCTCACTGATACTGCACCACCACCGGTGCAGCGCGGACCGTCAGTGCGCACTCGACCACCGCAAGGGATATATGATGCAGCCACGAATCCGTCCCTCTCTCGTCTCCCCGTCTCTCCCCGTCCCTTTCTCTCCCTCGATTTCCTCCCTTCCGCTCCGTCTGTCCCCGTCTTCGGCCACGCCGCACCCTCCTTCCCCCCCGTTTTCCCTGCACTGCACGCTCGCTCTCATTCCCACTGTCTCCCCGTCTCTGTCCGTCTCTTCCTGCATTCTCCTCTTCTCTTCGGAGACGGCTTAAATATTTGCACGGCTCACAGATGAAACGATATTGCGCCGAAAGTCTGGATTATTCGTGGTCGAATACGTGGGAGAAATCAGTCGGTGAGGAGAGTACGCGAGTACGCGGATGTAATTGCCGGGATAGCGAGACGGCGCGTACGGCGCACAGCGGAATTCCTACGGTCGAGAATAACGGCGACCATCGAACACGGGCGGAACAACGCTTTCGAAGGTTCCGGTACGAGCTTTTTAATCCAGGATCACGTGAGCCCTCGCGTGAGGCGTGATCCCTCTTTCGATATGCCCTCCTCCCCATCCCGCCCCCCCCCCCGCCCTCCCTCGTCGTATACGTCGTACACGGTCGTTTTTCTCCTTTCGCGTCCAGCGGCGGATGTTGCTGTGATCCTATCACAGGGATGCACATGCTCGGTCGATCGCTACTACGTCCGTAGTGTATCGGACATCTTAAGCCACGATATTAGGAGCCAGCAGTGCCAGCGGAGATGGAGAAAGAGAGACCGTAACCGGGAGGATTGAAGGTGGGGGGAGGGGGGAGGGAGGAGGGGACGATCGTTTTCCGAGAGCAATGGTGCCTGAGTCAAAGTACCCTCCGGACACCCTCCATTTGTCCCTTCTAAACCCCCGGTCGTGCACGGTGGCCCTCCACTTTCTCACGACTGATGCATCGCCCCGCAGGACAGAAGGGCGGACGAAGAGAGAGAGAGAGAGAGAGAGAGAGAGAGAGAGAGAGAGAGAGAGAGAAAGCGAGAGAGGACGATCGATCTTCCGGAATGCCAGTCGTATGCGATTGAAAAGCTTCTGATTCGTGACGCGAGACAAGAAATCCAGTCCCGTGGAAGTTTGATCGTTCAACAGGACGTCGACAGACGATATACCGATGATGTCGATCTAGCATCGCGTCAGTCCCGCCCCCTCCCCTCCTCACTCTCTCTATCTCTATCTCTATCTCTATCTCTATATCTCCTCGTTTCTCCACTAGTTTAGCTCTCGCATTCAGCTATTTCGAGAATGTTTCACGTCGCGATCTTGATTACGCGAGAATATGCGCGCACGCGTTTGTGCCGGCTTCAAGCAGGCAAGAAACGCCAGCTACCCCGCACGATTCCTTGTCGCAGGTAGTTTAAGATGCACCGACCGCGTCTCGCGACTTACATATTCCGACTCGGAATTTGCACCCGAGAATCCCCGAGATGCGATTCAAAGCGGGAGCTCGACGCTGCGCGCAAGCGCCACAGCCATGAGAATCCGCTAGTGCTGCGAGGCACTATCGTTAAATACTAAAATATATTTACGCGCGATACCACTGTTGGGAGAGCGACGTCGAGAGCTACGATACGTCGGGCGCATTTCGGATTGTACGTCGCGTTAATGCGGATCGAGAACCTCCGCCGCAAGTGAAGGAGGTACAACGGCGACCTCCAAAAAACCGTTAAAGGGAAAGAAAGCAGCGGGGAAAGGAGAGAAAAGGGGCTGGACGTGGTTCGAAATGATACGTTTGGACCGGTGTCGTCCGGTAACGATCCCGCACGAGAGAGAGAAAGAGAGAGAGAGAGAGAGAGAGAGAGAGAGAGAGAGAGAGAGAGAGAGAGAGAGAGAGAGAG
>JAHMML010000009.1:691931-734701 GCA_020341155.1 Eciton burchellii
CTCTCTCTCTCTCTCTCTCTTCTTCTTCTCCGAGCAGGTATCCATCAGGCCCAATCGAACGTAATCCCGGAACGACAAACGCGATAGGGATAATCATCGTGATTCCGCGTAAACTTTTCTTGCAGAATCTGTCGGCGGGGAAGCTTTTAAAAGTCTTAACGATACTTGCGAAGAGCCGAAAGCGTCGGCGCCTCGAAAAGAAGCGGCAAAAAGAAGCGGCGAGAGCGGAGCAACAAGACGGAGCATTGGATGCGGAAGTTTAGAAACGTAACAGAAAGAGAAACGTCAGGGAGGGAGGAGGAAGAAGGGGGAGCGACAGAGCTGGAAGCCGTATTGATCCACGTGATACGCTCGATTAGCCGTGAATTGCAACGGATTGGAGTAACTTGCAACATATTGAAACCATCGGGCATAATGGCTTGGTGATCCGCGCGAAGGCTGTGGCAACAGACGGGACTGATATCTCGGCTCTTGGATGTTTCCGCGCGTATTCACGAGGATTTGAGCAAGGATGCGTCGCGTAGCATCGGGACGAAAGTTAATCATTGTCACCGATGGGGATTCGAAAGATAAATTCACTGGGCGATTTCAACGTCCACCTTACCTCGCCGTAACGGCTGGAATCGATCCAACTTTGAGCCGTAACGACGATGACGATCGGCTGAGCGTACACGCTTCGACTCGTCCAGCTGATGCTGATTTTCGTCGCTTCGCTGAGCACGCGGACCTGAGCCTCTCCTCGCGAACTCGAATTAACGAATAAATGAGCAGAGTTTCGCGATTGTAAATTCGAGATGGCAATGTTGATCCGCGAGCCTCGCTGCCGCTCTACGGACCAGGCACGCGACATCTAATTCAATTATCGCGATATACGACGAGGTGTTCCGCGGGCGGGATTTCCGCGACACCCCGTAGAGACGTAGGATGTGCACACGGCAGTGCGGAACAACCGGAGAACTGCGCTCAGCAATTACGCGACGGAAAAATCGCGAGCGAAAATCAACAACGGAGAAAAACCTGTGTAATTGAGTTTGCGAAAGTTGTTCACCGAGCGACACCGGCCCGATGCCCACGTGCATTCCTTTTTTACTCTCACTCCCTCCCAACCCTCCCGCTCCTCCTTTCATCATTCTCCCTCCCTTTCTCTCTCTCTCTCTCTCTCTCTCTCTCTCTCTCGCTTTTACTCTTACTCTCTGTCTTCGTCGCAAGTCCACAATCATCTCCCTCCGGCTAACGATCCGCTCACCCCCGTCCTCTCGCCGTTCTAATTCGCTATTGCGCTAAATTAATTATACATTGCTTTAGTTGGGCACCGACATTTGCCTGCCCCGGCATGGGGCGCCGGTTCCCGCTTCGAATGCGATCGCAGACACACACACACACACACACACACACACGCACACAGAGGATGGGATTGTTTGGATTTGAAACGGAACGCGTGCGTATAACTAAGTACTCGCGACAGCCTTCCACGAGCGTAATTCGTCGGTACGGCGCGCGATTTCGATTTCACGGTTCCTTCGTGTATTCAAACTGCAGCGGGATATACGGCCGAGTACACGGCGGATATGGGCGACGTCTGCGCCGAGTAAATTCCGTCTCCGTCCGACGGAATTTTCCGTGCATTTTCCCGTGTTTTTTCGTGTTTTCCGCCGCGGGCGACGCCGAGAGAGAGAGAGAGAGAGAGAGAGAGAGAGAGAGAGAGAGAGAGAGAGAGAGAGAGAGGGAGAGAGAGCCCTCTCGACGGTCTCCGTGGCTCCGGCTAATTTATTATACAATCATTTATACGGATACGCTAAATCCCGAGCTAGCCGTTGTATTCCCCTTTGATGTTCGACGCTAACTCTTAACGATCCGAGAGCCGCGCGATAAAGTTGGCGAGGTCGGAATCTCGGCTGAAGGGAGCAATTCGCATCGAATAATCTTTATTGAAAACTCTCCAGCGCGTGTCCGCCATTAGGGAAGATTCCATTTCGCCGGGATTTGATTTAGCCATGAACCAGCCATGGCGTACTTTCGTTTTATTCTCTTTCTTTAAAGATCCAATTCCTGGCGTCTCGCGTGTCTCTCCGCTGACTTTGCCGCCAGCAGCCGGCGTCTCGTAACTATGAAACAGTCCTCGCAGCGCAAGAACTACTTGTAAAAATCGCCTCCATAAACCGCCGCAGACCACGTTCGCTACGTGCACTTAGCGCAATCCCCCGCAATCCCTTCAATTCCCCCAAGTCCCTACTTTCGTTATTGCGTTCTCGCAACGTGTGCGTGTACGTCCGCTCTCACGCTCCGCGCCCGTCAATGAAACGTTTAACGAAACGTTGACGAGACTGGACTTGCGGACTTGTTCGCATCGAAGGACGTTTCAAAAGAGATCCGACCGAGCGGAGGAGATGCCTCGAGTCGGAAGGCAGATGTTTACACGGGAAGAACGCGTTCTCGCGAAACGCTGCCGAGAGAAGCCGCTCTTCCGTCGATGCCGCAGCGAACGGATTTGGGCGCTCGCAACGCGCTTTGTTCCGCCGCCATTTCGCCGCCCCGAGTTTGAAATATTTAGGCACGGATTATCTCGGGCATCGCGAATTCCAAGTATCGAAGCCAGCGGCATCGGAGTGCGTCTCGCAACGGCGGCCTCCCCTCGGAAAAGCATTTCCCATTCCAGCGGCATCGGAGTTGGGCCCAACGCGGCAGCCCTCCCTCTCGACCATCGCGCGCATTAAACTCAACGCCGCTCCGCTAATGCCGCTTTTCGTTCTACCCCCTATCCCCCTATCCCCCYCCCCCCGCTCGTGCCGTGCCCGGCGACCCTTCCGCCTTCCTCCCGCCTCCTTCCTCCGAGCCCCGACGTCTCCCGGCCGCCCACTTTGCTTTCCCGTCCCAAATTGATTGGACTGCGAATCGGCCGGTCTGAATTATTCATACTTTGCCCGGCGATAAACCAATTTCTGCGCCGGCCAAATCGAGGAAGAAAAGATCGGGCGGCCACGCGAGCAGCGAAACGGAGGACGTTGTTCGGGGTGCGAGTCCTCGAACAAAGAGAGGGTCGCCGAGAGGGTCGCCGGGCGAATCAGAAAGCCGCGCGAGAGCGAGGGACTCGCTGGCAGCTCTCTCTCGGCAAGTTGGTTAACTTGGCGGAGAGATCATCGGGCGACGTGCTGCGACACGTCATTTAATTTCATCATTCCGTCCGATGATGCGGAAGATGCGCGAGAGGAGGAAAATAAACGACTCGCCGCGCCATCGCTGCAGCGCGAGAGAAAGCAAGCGCTCGTGCCTTCGTCTCTCAGCTATTGTCGCTTTCTCTCTCTCTCTCTCTCTCTCTCTCTCTCTCTCTCTCTCTCTCTCTCTTTGACATGATATTTTAATCTGTGGGTTAAGGAGACGCGCAAACACCTTGGCGTCTCTACCTCGTAGGAGACGCGGAAGAGAGCGCGCGAGATGCGCGTCGCTGATCCATTCGACGCAAAGAGCGCGCCGAATTTCGAGGGAGGAATCGGATGGACGCGAAAAGTTTGACGCGACAAAGTTGCCGGCTAACTCGTGCCTAAAGAGGCATCCTCCGGACAGTGATGCGAGAAAAGGATTATTACTCGCGCGATAATGGCCGGTCGGAGCAGACGGCGGACGAGTCGGCGAGCGAGCGAGATATCCAAGAGCGGTATATCCAAGATATTCGTGGTATTTTTATCGCAGCCACGTCGATTTACGACGTCGATTGCTGTCCAGTACCTCGGCCGGAACGAGTCAACACCCGTGATAAGAGGAGGACACTTCCACTCCGAGCCGAAGGAAGCACTCGGGTTGCCGCTTTCCAGCAACCGCGATCGCTTTTGACCTTTTGCCTCTCTGGATCCGGCACGAGAGACGGAGGGGACCTTCTCGACAAAAGATTTATGAGCCCCTCGGCGATGGCAGCACGCTACTTATTCCAGCATGGAGTGCGCACGCTCGAGGTGTGCAGAAAAAAAGAAAATGAAAATGCAGCAGCGTAGCGAGCGAGCGAGCCTCAAAGAGATCTCGAAAAAGCGTTCCTCGCCGAGCGCGTGGAATCGATCGTTTCTCTCGACTCGCATCGACTCGCTCCGCAGATCCACCGAAATCGGTCGCGAAATCGGTCGCTGAATGGTCGCCAAGATCCACGCGAGGGAAATTAATCGGCGGCGATAAATTCGAGAAAGCGGTCAATCGTGCAAACCGAGGCAAACCGAGTCATCCGGCAGTAAGAATCCAACTGCTGCGTCGCGAAATCCGGAACGGCATTTGGCCGAAAGTATATTCGAGCGAACGATATTATCAGCGAACGATAAATTATCCTTCACTTCCGTTCGCTCGTGACTAATGTCGTTATTCGCGTAGCTTAACGCGCGATTGTCTCGGCTATAATAATCCGGCGTCGAGCGGCGGCCCGCCGTAATCGAGGCGGACGAGGATGAAAATGCATCATTAACGCAACAACAAACGCTAGCGATGTTTAACGACAACTTTAGCAAGTGTGCTACCGTCCCATCGATCTACTTGTTTGCCGAGGTCAACGACACAGGGACACTACAGCGATCAGTTATCCCCCGGGGGAAGCTCGTCGAAAAAGTTGCTCTTTTTTCCACGACGACGAGGACGACGACGACGACGACGACGACGGCGATGACGACGACGCACGCAGTGGCCGCCAGTTACGCTGTCGTAACAAATGATCTTTTTCTTAGGCGATGTAAATTTTATCGGCGCTCTCCATCTCCATCTCTCTCTCTCTCTCTCTCTCTCTCTCTCTCCTTCTCTCTGGATCCAGCTCTCTGGGTCCAGCTTCGGAGGAGTCGCGACGTACGTCTGTCTCGCCGGCGCTCTCGTTCCGCGCTCCGAGTCAATTGACACGATTCCCAGTAATTTTAGCCGGTGGTTAGGCCGAGGTCGGGTTATACGTGCCGCGGCACATACACGGCACGCTGAAACTAATCATAATGTATCCCCATCGGTCGACCAGGGGGGGCACCGCGGCCGGGTCGGGGGACCGCTACTGTGATTGGTCCGTTGCGGTATTCCTCGCTAGCAGATAAAGTTACCGTAATATGGATTAACTGGCCGCCATAGCCCATATTCCGATCCGGCACTCACGCTCCGGCTCACGATGTAGTAATGAACTCGTAACGGCCGCTGTTATCGGCCGCGCCGCTGCCGCTTCGCTCGAGTGTCTTTTAATGACGATTCACGCGTAATCGATACATCGCGCGCGTATCGCGCGCGAGGCGTCATCGCGGTGTCCGATTCATCGACACTGAATTTCATTACGCGAATTTCATTGGATGTTTCATTCGTTTGACTGACAGAGGAGAAGGCTCGCTGGCTGCGATGCGCGTGTCTTCCGCGCGTGTTCGCGATGACGCGAATCGCTCCGCGGGCACGTCCGTGTAGAAATCCGCGTGCGCGCGCGCGAGAGAGAAAGAGAGAGAGAGAGAGAGGAGAGGGTATTTAAAAAATGCTCCTGCGATCGGCAAAGTTTGCTCGACGGGGATGTAGGACGGGTTCGATTGTCGCGTGTCTCGTCGAGTTATCGATCGACGCGACTTTCGGGATAACGAAGGGTGCGCGCAGTTCCAGTCCGATGATCTCCCTTTATCCGTAATACGGCGGCGCGTCGAGGTCGCCGCTTCCGGTGCGGGGTGGGGTATGACGGACGGTCTGGATTTTTTAAAGCGTGCGTATCGTAGTGCGCGCGCGCGCGCGCGCGGCTCGTAAATGTTGGCGAGCGAGGCGGGACCGCGCTCTGATTTACGGCGACCGAAAAATTCGCGCCGAGATATTTTGGACGTTTCGCCGGAGCGATCGGGTACGCGCGCGCGCGACACCGTGTCCAAATATCGCGACTTATCAATCGCGGGCTCCGTTGGCCGGTGAAAAAATGCAACAAGTATCCGCGAGTGGAAACCGCGCGGGATCGAAACGAGAGCACTCGCTCATCTCCGCCGCGGCAGCTTCCGGCGGCTGAAACGACACGACGTTCGGACAATGGGACCCAGCAAAGTAATCATAAAGAGGATTTCATTGAGATCGCGCGCGATCCGACTGACCGGAAGATCAAAATGATCGCTATGCAGCTCGGGATGAGCACCGCGAGAGTCGTCGATCCGAGTATCGAGCGCAACGATCGTCTCGTCCGCTCGATACTCTCGATCGATCCGAGATCTCGCTGTGGACGCGGCTCGAACGAGATCCTCTCGAGGAACGCGCCCGGGGATCGCGGGGTCGCGCGTGAAAAAGAAAGGAGAGATTTAACGGTTGAATGGTGGCGGGTAATCGCCGGCGAGCGTTTCGCGCAAGCCGCAGGATCGACGTGACTGACAGATGCCGGCGAATCGGCGGCATAACACTGCATCGATCCGTAATGCAGTCTCGGACGTCATTATCGGACGGCGCGTCGATTTGCCGGCTGTCAGTCGGGAAATTACGACTGTGCGTCACATAAATATTTAGCGATCGTATCGGGGAACGCGCATTAACGCGGCGGCAGCGGCGGCGGCGGCGGCGGCGGCGGCGGCGGCGGCATCGATATCCGCTAAAGCGCATGGATCATAAAGGATCATAAAGAGGATTTAATCGGGGCGTAATTGGTTAATCGGCTATCTCGCGGCGCTTCTCCAAACGCAACATCACGCGCTAAAAAACGCCATGGCGAAAATCGAGGGACGGAAGGGGCAAGGGGAGAGGGAAGAGAGGGTGCCAACGCGTCCTCCCTTCCCTCCTTCCGTCCGCTTTCCAACGCGTTCGCTCCCCGCGGAAAATGCGCCGTCGCGCCGCATCGCGTCGCGTCGCGTCGGATTCTGCGAGGTGGTCCTGTAACGGCGATACGGCGGCGGATGCCGTTGCCGCTGATTACAGTTTCGGTTCCGCGGCGTGGTTTTGCCCGTTGTGGCATTAGCAGAAATTCTGGCTGAGCGAGCAAAACCGGTATCGCCGCGGCAGCCCGGCAGCCCGGCGTATTAATGACACGTAGGCTTCGCGTGATTTCAATAGCGCGTCGCGGCCGGTGACGCATTCGATATCTCGATGCACCCCGATGTGCATCGGTGTGTGTGTGTGTGTGTGTAACGGCGATACGGCGGCGGATGCCGTTGCCGCTGATTACAGTTTCGGTTCCGCGGCGTGGTTTTGCCCGTTGTGGCATTAGCAGAAATTCTGGCTGAGCGAGCAAAACCGGTATCGCCGCGGCAGCCCGGCAGCCCGGCGTATTAATGACACGTAGGCTTCGCGTGATTTCAATAGCGCGTCGCGGCCGGTGACGCATTCGATATCTCGATGCACCCCGATGTGCATCGGTGTGTGTGTGTGTGTGTGTGTCCCCCCTCCCCGACCGTCGCTCACGTAATGAGCTCGCGCTGTCCGATGGACAGGGGGAGCGCGACGTTTATTCGACACGCCGAGGGCATTCCTCTGGCATCGGGACGTATCGCGGAGGAAACACGTTTCCGGTGTGCCGGCGAGTTTACGCCGAGAGAATTCCAGCTTTGAGAAAGCGCTGTAGTGGAAGGCGGCAGCTCGAAGCGTATTTCGACGTGAGGCCGTTGCAGCGGCGAGATCGCTCATGATCGCTCGTGACAAACGGTCCCGTTCGCCGGCGAGTTCGCCAGAGACAAATCGCCAAAGAGCAAGAGCGGCGCGTGGAGCGTGGCGCCAAAAACGTGATCAACGAGCGAACATCATTCGTGGGACCTCGGAGTAATGACCGTCTGTTCCCGCGGTCCGAGTAATTACGGCGGTAAAGCGTGCTTCTTAATTCCGGCGATTAATCCGCACTTGGCGCGGTACGCCGCGGAAATGATTTAAGAAATTTCACGGCGGAGCGAACGTAACGTTTAGCTCGGCCGGCTTGGCGGAATTGAGCGAGCGGCGCCTGCGCTATTTAGGCGCCTGCGCTATTTAGGCGCTTGCCATGTTGAGAATGATAACTGATTCACGCGCCGTAATCTCCAAGAAAAACACCCTCGCGGCCGCAAACTGAATAACGCGCTCGTTATTCGCGCTAGAAATTTCGCGGGACGCGTCGCCGACAACGCGTCAATTCCTGAAGCTCGTGCTCGTGCTCGGGATCCCGCCGATCCGCCCCTCGGTCAACGCGAGAGGCTAAAGGTCGGATGAATTATGACGCGAGCCGATCGCCGCGACGTCGCAACGCGCGCGGGATGACAATTAATACATCAAGCACGTCGGCGAATACGAATACGAACACAGAGGTTTGTGCTCTTCCGCGGGCACTTTGGAAAGAAAAATGTTTGCGTTCAAAGCCCAGCGGGGATACGTACGCGGCTTTCCAACTTTGGCCATCCGGCCGCCAAGTTCCGCCGCTTTTCGAGAGAGCGCCGAGTGTCGGGAACTCGCTATCGCTATCGGCAAATAAAATCCTATTTACGCGAGGAATTTCCTACGATATCGATATAACTCGAATCCGGAAAGCCCGACTAGGATTAATAAATTTCTTATCGCAATGTTTTTCTCCCAGCAGCCACGCAGCGTGATCGAGGGGAAGACACTCGCCGAGGAGGCGGCGGCTTTCAAAGGAAAGCGAACGCTAATTCACGCGAGAAGGCGCGCCAATGGCGCTGCCTAAGTGCACGTTTCCGAGTGCCGTCAGCCAGCGGGGAAACGCGCTTCTAAACATTCGACTTCCCTATCGCTCAAACTCTTCGATCCGCTCGCGCCCGCTCGCGGTACAACGCCGGCTACGTCGGCGGGGCATGTGCCGGGCGCAGCACGGGGTGGCGCAGCCACTCCGGGGCAATTTATTTCGCGTCCCTTCCACCTCCGCGTCGAGATATCGTTCCGTCGCGGAAAGAGTGATGGATGTTGGACCGTCGTTTCTACGCTGGAACGTACGAAACACGCGGCGCGCCGTTAAGGTCGAGTACCTCGAATGTAGGACACTTTATGCGCTCTCCCTCCCGCCCGGTCGCCCGCCCTTTTGGATCCGAGTTCTCAATAACGCGCACCAATTTACCGTCGACGCGGCGTGACCGCCTCGAATCGCTGATGAACGCGCGCGCGCGTGAGAGAGAGAGAGAGAGAGAGAGAGAGAGAGAGAGAGAGGAAGGAAGAGGAAGGCGAGCGACAAAAGGCTCGTCGCTTTAAAGAGACCGCGGAAAGAAACCGATCCGGCGGAGCGACCGCCTCGTTACCGCCGATAAAAGGCTTTTTTAGGAACCACCAGTTCCGCGAGATTAACGGGAAACCAAACTCGTTTTCATGCGCGGTCTTGCTGTCGTTTACGCTGTAATTTCGGTAAACAGAGAGAACTAGTTTAAGGTACGACGCGTTTGCGTTTATCTTTCCGAGTTGATAAAACTCTCTCTCTCTCTCTCTCTCTCTCTCTCTCTCTCTCTCTCTCTCTCTCTCTCTCGCTCGCTCGCTCGCTCGCTCTCTCTCTTTCTGTCGTTAAATACCAATTAAAACGGAGAAGCTAACAAAAAAAGCGCCAGCGCAATCTTGCCTGAAAGCAAGCTCCATGCCGTTTACGTGGGATGACAGAAACAATCAAAATTATAATCACAAAATGAGGGCAAAAAATGATCATTAACGGGGCGAGAGGGCGGCGTGTTATGGACGCGTAATAAATATCGCCGATACGTTTAAACGGCCGCTCT
This sequence comes from Eciton burchellii, assembly GCA_020341155.1. NCBI lineage: Eukaryota > Metazoa > Arthropoda > Insecta > Hymenoptera > Formicidae > Eciton > Eciton burchellii. The sequence continues at coordinate 701,552 of JAHMML010000009.1, forward strand.
GTTGTTTCAGCCATTGATCAAAGTGTATTGGCCTCCTCTGACTTGTTATTCCGCTGCGCGATATAAAAATTTGACGTGAATAATATTCGGCTCGATAACCTAGTCGCTGTTATCGCGATGTTTGGAATTCGAATTCGCATTGTATGATTACCCGGCCGTATCGCCATATATACATGGCAACATTCGACGGCGCCCGTCGAAGCAGCACGCGACTGCAACCAACCTCGAGCACCGATCCCGCAAAGTGCGAGAGAGAAAGAGAGAGAGAGAGGGGGGGGAGAGAGAGAGAGAGATAGAAATCGGGCGGAAGAGAGAGAAAAAAGGAAAAGAGGAAAAGCGCTTTATATTTCACCGCACTAATAATTTTATTCCGCAAAAACGCCCAATATTTAAATATTCAATATTCATGTATTCGATGTAAAAACGCTCGTTCGAGCGATGCCCTGGCTGTATGCAACATTGCGGATATATGAAAAATTCCCGCGAGCTACGTAAACAGGGGGGGGAGGAGGAGGAGGAGGAGGAGGAGGAGGAGGAGGGGGACGAGGGACGACGTTCGGGGAACCGGCATGGATGTCGAATTAGTCGCGAGGCTTTGAACGGTGACGCGAGGAGAAGCCGGGATCGCCAAACATCTCCGCGGGATCGTTTCGTCACGTTTCGTCGAGTCGTCGCGGTCGCGTGGCATGATGAACGAGCCGTTGGCGTAAAACGAGATAGAACGGAGCCACGGGAGCCTGCGGCACGGGGATTGCGAGTCTCTCGCATCTTCGCGAGACTCGCGCTTTAATAATTTAACCGAGATACCGCGATCGATACGACACGCTTGCTTTCCTGCTCCTTTTGCCCCCCCCCCAACCATCCTCCTCCCCTCCTCCTCCTCACTCCTCCCCCCTCCCCCCGCAGCGACGAGGAGAGCGGCCCTAGTTTCACGCCGCTGACAAAGGCTCGTAGTCACCGATTCGTAATGAAACAACCCTTTCTCGACTCGAGGGAGAATCCGCCCGCGCGACGAGTGGGGGAAGGTGCATGACCCTGCCACTCGTGCTTGCAACCTCGCACCGTCATAACGCGGCAAAACAGCCACGGCATAGAGCTCTCGCAGACTTGGAGAACGTGGTTGCAAAGTTTGCGCGAGGGTCTTCAACCCTCTTGCGCCGCGGTACTCGGTTTATAAAGCGTCGCTCGATACCGAGACGTCTCGAGAAAACGGTTAACCGTGGACACGCGCCGACCGATTAAAGCCGGAGCACTATTTCCCGATTATTTATATATATATATATCTCTCATCGATCGCGTGTTTTCCTGTTGATAAAAGCATCAATCTCCCGATCGTCCGGTAATGTTAATTTCCGACGCCAATAATGCGATTATTGAAATGCGCATTACGTAAATGCGGACAGAGAGCATTTATGGATAAACAAGCAATGAAGCGATTGTCAACCCTTGCCTCCCACCCCTAGAAACGCACAAGATATTCCTGTACTCCACTGTTGTACACCGCACCTGGAAACTTGGCGCGTTTCACCGCGCACACTGCACTGATTCCGCGAAGGAACGCGTGATCCGAGTCGAGAAAACTGCATCCAGCTCTGGCGCACGTCGCAACTCATCATCACTCACCTAACTGGACGTACATCTTCGGCCTGACGTTCTCCTGCCACGCGGCGAGAACGAGGGTTAGCGTCGCGATGACACACCAGCAGGATAGCAAAGGTCGCATCCTTGGGGCGACGCTGAGGCCGGCACGCCTCATCTTCCGCAGGCGATGCTCTCGCAGATATCCCGTCCGGAAACACGTGCCAGGATTCGCACTGTCGGATGAACTATCGAGTACGGCACACACGCACTGTCACGCGTAATCACTGTCGCCACTGCGCTCGACGAGGCGGCGACGGGGCGCACCGAGACAACAACGAATTAACCCGCGACTCGTCGACCGCGTTGCGCCAGACTGTGCGACGTCGCCTTTTCCCTCTCTCTCTCTCTTTCTCTCTTTCCTTCGACACTCACTGCGTCGAGAGCTGCGCGGCTGTCGCGGCAGTCACCACCACGTGCGGCGCGACCTCGTCGTGATTCCCCGTTGCGGTCGTTGCATCCACGGTCGTCCACCGGCGTCCCGGCACACGCATGTTTTCCCGAGGACGGTCGGCCGCCTCGCAGCGGCCAAGCGACACATTCACACGTTCGGCGGTGGGTACGAGCGGACACACACGCGCGCGCGCGCACGTTGGACACGCGCGTGCGAGGGGGGGGGGGAGGAGGAGGGATAAACACTACGGAGGACGAAAGCACCGTTGGCACTCGCACTCACACGTTCAAGCGTCCACCCGCGGACGAGGCTGCATCCGCACGTCCCGATCGAGCGAGGTTACGGTCCCCCCCTTTTTCCTTTTTCTCTTTTTTTTCCTCTTTCCTCTTCACCGAACGGTCTCAAGCGCGAACGCGCACGTCGACCATCCGTAGCCGCGGTCGGCGTCACACTGACGTCGCGACAGGTGACACGCGCTCCCCACCAAGCGGCGCAGCGCCCTATCGCAGGGGTGTTGATGCCCCACTACGGCGATCTCGTGTGCGCAGGCGCGTCCGTATTAACGCGGACCATTCTCTCTTGCCGTCACCGGAACCGCGCTTCTCTGTGTGCGATCACGCGTGCAGCGGAGTACGCGTGTACACGCGACGTGCACGCACGTGGATATGGCGCGGAGAGTCTCCGCAGGCAGTATGCGTAGAGAGCGCGGTAGGGGTGGAAAGATAGGGGCAGTGGATCTCGGAAGGGATGCACGAGAGAGCGAGGGAGGGTAATACTGGGCAAGCGCCGATTTTCGACCCCACTATCCCCGTGGCGTGATCACGCCATCGTCGTCTTCTATGTTGGCGTCGCCGTCGCCGTCGCCGTCGTCGTCGTCGTCGTCGTCGTCGTCGTCGTCGTGGTCGTCGTCGTCGTCGTCGTCGTCGTCGTCGTCGTCGCCGTCGCCGCCGCCGCCGTCGCCGCCGCCGCCGCCGCCGCCGCCGCCGTCGTATCTCGTCGACGTAGCCACCGCAGTGCCGCTAACCTGAAACGGGAGAAAGAGGGATCGTTATTTAGGTCGGTTAAGAACACTTTAACCCCGCGACGCCCGTATTTTGTTGCGCTAGTTTTACGACGCGCCTCGTTGGACACTTGAGAGACTTAATTCGCAACGGCGCGATGTCGCAACGCGACATTTATAATCTCCGTGCAAATTGTAATCTTCGAGGAGGCGATCGTGAAATCTTCGGCTGGCTCTCTGCTCGACGACGGCGAAAATTCTAACGACTTCTGGCCTGTTATAATCCGGTATGACTTTCCGAAAGACGCGATTTAAGATTTCATTATCCAGCCGATCGCGACGCGCGGATGCGCGAGATCTCGGGACGAGTCTTGGCGGGAAAAAGGAACAAGAGCAAATTCCATCGGCGTCCATGAAACTTACCGCTCGTCGCAAATCTCGTCGTGCATCGACTCTCGCGAGAGTGAACCCTGTGAAAGCCCGTAAACCGCGAGGAGTCAGAGTGGACGAAGAAATCCGATTAGAATTCGATTTCGCGTAAACGCACGCGGCGCCTGCGATTCCCGTGAGACAACACCGATAACAACGGAATAAGGTCTCGTCGCGCGGCGAGTCCGGGGTCACGCCGGGATAACGGAATTATCCAAATGCGGCTGATTCCCCGGCGAATTTTACGAACGTCATCCCGTATGCGCGGTGCATGCGCGACGTTGACATTGTTCATTAATTCGGCGAGCCAAGTGCAGGTGCAAGGGAAGCGCAAGGATAGACGGATGCGGGAGGGGGGGGGGAGAGAGCTATGCGTGCATCGAGACTCTAATTCCTGCACCGATGATTGGACATGCCTGCATGAGGGAATTCGCCGGGTGTCCACGACGGACGTACACGCAACTTCGCGTGCGTGTGCGTGTGCGTGTCCGCGCGTACGCGCGAGCGTATCGCGTCGTCCTCGAGCGTTCTTTATTCCCTGATCGGCTTAAACGTGCGATAGACGTATCTGCTCGACATCGTCACTCGATGCCGCGATGTCATTTTTGAGGAAACTCGCGGACGAGCGATCTCCCGGCTCGGGAGAAACGTTCGAAATTAACGAGAGAGAAAAGAGGAAGGCGTATCTATTACGCGACAGGGTTTTCTTGTACGTGCACGTCGCATTATACGACGCTCCTCGAAGTTACATTAAGATACGAGACGACGGAGCGCGTAACGTACGACCCGCGCTAAGTCCACACATGAATTTTCATAGCGTAATATTCACAGCGGCCGTTTATTTCGCGATTAATATAACTCCCGAGCAAATGGAGTCCCTCGGCCGTGCGCTGTCACTCCTCTCGGGCGAACGAGCGGCGAAAGAATAACGCGCGATGTAAACCGCTGGTAAAATAATTTGAAAAAGAAAAAATAAAGAGATTATAAAAAGATCAGACTCCCGCGAAACGATCGTCACGACGTTGCCCGTATCTGAAATTTTGCCACCAGAGCCGCTCTGTTCATCTCTCTTCTCCAATAATAATCCAGCGATTCCACTCGGATTTCACTCCGTAAATGAATCACGGCGCGTCGATATCGCCCTTACGACATCTTCTCCAATGCGAATGACAGAAGCGTCAAGTATGTACGAGGTATGGTCCGGGATAATTTGTAGCAAATGAGATGTAACGGGCTATACGAGACATCTGCAATGACAAGCGACCGTGACGAGAGTAGAAATGACGCGTGAAAGATATGCGCAAGTCGCAGTGTCATCGTCAATCGCGGCGCGTTCATACGCGCTCGGTTCACGGCTCTGACGAAAACTGACGATTCAGCTTGAATCTTGGTGACTGAGATCTGCTCTCCGACCGCTAATCTGTGCGAATAATATTTCGCGGAACGCGACGATCGCAGAAGCGGTTAGCGGACAATCCGCGGGCTTCGGTTGATCGTCGTCGAATCGAATTTCCCGATAAAAGGTCGAGCTCATTACAAGGCCAAAAGTGATTAGCGCGTTAACAGGTCACGTGCCCTGTGATTAAACCGCTTTTTTGCTTTTTCTGAATCCTATCCGGACAGTGTCGGATATTATTGCCGTCCAGGGAAATGAGATGCGCCAATCCGCAAGCTGGGCTCGCTTCACGCTAGCTCACAAAGGGTTAGTCGAAAGGATGCTTGAATGGCTCCTCGAAGTAGCGTCGTAAGCAACGCTATAGACGGGGTGCTAATGAAGATGAAGAAACGGAGATTGAATGCGTCGCGACGCGGAGGCGTCGCGCGCGTACTCAAAACGGTACTCATCCATAAATATGATTCACTTTACGAAACTTGCCATTACATCCCAGTGGATCAGCGTGTCACTGGATTACTCAAACATTGAAGAGGTACGTGGCATGCCTTTAGTATGTCACGAAGTACTTTGTCTCTCTCTCTCTCTCTCTCTCTCTCTCTTCGTATCTCTATTTAGAGATACGGTACGTCGCAGGGATGCACAGCGAAAATATCTTTCTCTCGCGTAGTTCTCGCCGGATCCGCTTCGCGGAGGCAGGATTTAACCCTTAAGTTGATTAACGATATTTGAGTGTAATTTAATCTGCAATCGTTAAACTCATTCTCGTGCTGGGAGTGTAATTCGAGGCTTCGTTACCAGAATTAAGACACTCGACACCGGCAGAGAATGTAAAAAAAAAAAACAAAAGAAAGGAGGACAGAAAGAAAAATGAAAAGAAGAGAAAGAAAAAAAAGACGCGAGACATAAAAATCTCAAGGTGCACTCTGATCGGGGAGGAAATCGACGGGGATTACCCGTTCGCCGCATCCTCCTTGCGACACGCTACATCCGGCACGGGAACGATCCAGGGAGATTCAAGAAGATGTTCATCGGGAAGGCGCGAAGGAATGGGCGCGACAGTTTCGGCGGGCGAAGGGGCGAGCAAAAAGCCGTGAGATTCGGGGATGGAGAACTTCACGGGATATACTCTCGCGAAATCGTCCCGCGGGAGTGACGTCGTCCGAGTCGATTTCGCGCGCGTTTAACATCGCGCGAGCGACGACGGAAAAGTGCCGGCAGGCTGGCTGGCTGGCTGGCTGGCTGGCTGGCTGGCAGTATTGTCTGAGGGATGCCGCGAGGGGCGCGGTAAGGGAGGGGGATGGAGGGGGGAGGGGGGAGCGGCGGCGGCAGGGATCGATAACCGAACAATGGGGAAAATCCCGGTGGAAAACGTGCGGGATACCGATGTCGCCGAGGGATAGAAAGAGAGATCGAGCAGGACTCGCGGCCATCGACGCGGGCACGGAACCAAACTCGATTAAGTCCCAAGTCCGACTTCCGCGTTGCGTCGCAGCCGGGGAGGATAGCCGGGGGGTGAGAGGAGGTTGGAGGGGAAGGATGAACTCTCGGGCTGAAATTAGTTGGATCGCTTAAGATGGATTCTCGAGCACACCGTCTCTCGCCGCGCGACGCGGCGCTTCCCTCTCCTCGCTCCCCTTCCTCTCCCCCCCTCCTCCTCGCGAGCGCCGCCGGAGACACGTGGAATCTCGCGAGGAATCTTTCCGAGTAGCGGAATAAAAATTAGCGTGGATAAAGGTATCCGGACGTCTAACGAGTCCGCCGTAGCCAAGGTCTGCAAGGTAGAAACGGCCAGCAGGGGAGGAAAAAAAAACGGCATAGTTAACTACTGAGGAGAAACGCGGAAAATTCCTGCGGATGGGGCGAGCGAGCGAGGGTACGGAGGAAGGGCCGGGGGGAAAACGGCTCGTGCCTGTGGCGAGGCTTGCGCGAGCAAAGGGCTCGGAATAAAACTCAATTAAGTGCGGCCGAAGTTCAACTTCCGTCAAACGTTAAATAAAAGGGATTTTCCGAGGTGAAGTTAATTAGCCCACTTAAGTCGGAGTACTATCGCGCGTCGGAGTACGCGCGCGGGACAGATCTCAGGATGGGAGAGGRGGGGGGGGGGGAGAGAGAGAGAGAGAGAGAGGAAAAGAAAAGGAAGAGAAATGAGAAAAGAACGAGTGTCGCGCGAGGCGTTAAGGATAATAGATATCCGGGGGATCGTCCTATTTTAGTTTTCGAAGTGTCAAGAAGAGGGGGGGGGGGCGCAACTTTCCTGCTGGCGAAGTTTCCGGCGGCTGAGGAAAAAGATATTGGATACGGTGAAGCTTCCGATGGAACGATACAGCTCGGCAGCTGAGCTCCGAGATTAAAATCAATTAAAGCCATTAGCAGCCACGCAATATTTAAGTTCTCGCTCGAGTCCTCCGCGAGAATGCCGTCCCGTGGAATAATGGAAACCAATCGGCGGGGAGAGCCGATGCTCGCCGCAATAGCGGAGCTCTCCTCCCTTCGCTGTGGATCCGATCGACCGTAGGCGATCAAGTAAAACGAAATATTCCGTGAAACACCGTGAAATACACCGTGTCGATACACCACCATAAACGCGGCCGTTTTGCCTCGAGCGGCCGCGCTCGCAGCCGTGAACTTCTCCTCATTGCATCGCTCGCCGTAGACCGTAACGGCCGGCGATTTTTATTAAAAGGAAAAGCGAGGGAGCAGCGAGGCGGGAAGGGAACGGAGGGGAGAGGGGGGACGGATAACGAGGGAGGGCCGGCTAGAAACAGAGTAAAAAGTACGGCGGTTAGCCGAACAACGGAAGAGGTCCCGTCGGAAAACGCGAGTACGCGAGTCGCGGCTCGCTTTTCCAAAAGCGAACGAGCGAGCGAGAGAGAGAGAGAGAGAGAGAGAGAGAGAGAGAGAGAGAGAGAGAGAGAGGACGCCGGAGGATTGCCGAGGAGGGAGGATTGCAGCAAAAGTCGCGGCCGCTGCAGCGGCCAGTCGAGCGATCGAAGGGCGTGGAACAAAACCCAATTAAGTCCGCCGAACTTCGACTTCCGCGGTAGCGTTACACGAAAAACATTTTCTGGATAAAACGGGTTAGGCCATTCGGGCGCGGATCGCGCGCATGCCATCGGCGTACCGCCATGCGGCGGCCAGTGAGAAAAGAAGAGAAAAAGAGGAGAAAAGGCAGGCCGAAAGAGAAAGAAAGGGAAACAGGACGAGAAGAGTTAAAAAGCCCGACGCGGGAGAGGAGGGAGGGAGGCATTTCCCGAGCGCGAGACAAACGGACATTAATCCGAACGAGAGGCGCGCGAAATATTCCGAAAGCGCCCGAAAATGACGGGAGAGAGAGAGAGAGAGAGAGAGAGAGAGATTTTGAGAGCGAGTGAACAAAAGCTGCTTTGGGGATAATTAAATGGAATCGTAGCGCAATTACGCGGGAAATGCCACGTCATTCCGCGACCACGGACGCGGACACGTCCATCTGGAAAGGGTACTTTGCTCTCTCCCCTTGCCCCCCCTCCCCCTCCCCCTCCCGCCCGCTCTCACCCTCCGTCCCTATCCGAATAAAAATTCAGGAATCAATCGACGGTGCAGGGCGCGATCCGCTTTTTGCGAGTTCCAATGTGTCACACTTATCGAAAATCGTTCGCCAAACGGCGGACGTCGACCGGAATTGAAATCCTTTAGCGGGCACGGCCCGTGATATATAACTGACCTACAAGAAAGATATTTGCCGGATGGAGAAAGCGAGGGATGTGCGGGGAGGCGAAAGAACGAGAGGGACCGCGGATACTGTGTGTACCGCACGACGCTGCGGGGAGAGGAGAGCAGGGGAAATGCCTATATACGGCGCGCTTATACCGCGCTGTACGTGCTCAAACGCAAAAGTAATCTCCCCTGTCACCTGTCGCTCTTCGGTAAAATACTTGATGAATCCTCGGCCCCGGCGGAGGCGTTTTTATCGGCGTTATCCCCCGGGGAGCGGCGGGAATACTCCCCTCCGTCCGTTTTTTCGCGGCGACGCGCYCCYCCCCCCCCCCCCCCCCCGCCACCGCCGCCGCCGCCGCCGCATGCCTCGTCCTCGCGCGTCGAAGGTTCCGCGACCTTCGATTAAAAGCCATTCGAAGGGTTCGCGTTGCAACGATATCGGGGACGAGGGGAGACGCGAGATAAGGGAGAGAGATCTCATCGCGAGAGGTCGCGACCCAAAACGACGCAAATAAAAGACGCACCGCACGCCGCGAGAGGGCCGCATGCGGTCGTCGGTGAAGCGACGATTCTCGAAATCCGCGATACGTCCACCTTTGTCCACGTGATGGCGCGAGCGGAACTGCCGCTGGCATTCCGTTGATTCCGCAAATGAAAAATGTCAGATCGATCGCGACAAATGCCGCGAGACGTTCCTCCCGCTCTCTCTCTCTCTCTCTCTCCCTCTCTCTCTCTCTCTCTCTCTCTCTCTCTCTCTCTCTCTCTCTCTGTCTCTCTCTACGTGTGACGTTTAATTAATTCGGCGGGCGCTACGCCGATGTGCTTCTCGCGCACATCCCGGGGACACCAGGCGCGGCGTTTCGGATTAATCGCGCTTATAAGCATATTGCCCGAGCACGGTTTCCGGCGGTGGAGCCGGCCGCGAGAGCAGCCAACTATGGCTGAAATTAGCGATGCAAAAAAGCACGGTTTAAATAGGAAACACGAGGAGCAGAACAATTACCGACATGTATCCGCCGCTTAAATATTCGCCGTTTGGAGCTTGAAATTTGGCCGTAGCCGGAAAACAAGGGAGTTTTATTTAATCCTAACTCCTCTCCTCTCAACGTTATTTGTGCGAGCACGAGCGCGTAACTTACTGACGGTTAACGTTTAGTATTATTACATATTCGGGCAACAACATTGTCCGAAGAAGCACGATTTAATACATTTAATCCCGGCGCGCAACAAATTTGCCAACAACAGTTTAATATCAGTTTTCGAAATGCGTGGGGCAAACGATTCGCTTTTGCGACGAAATTATTTTTAAAATAACGAAATTTCCGAGCACGGCAGAGATAAAATGTGGCCACGAGCGCGAAATTGATGCTGCAATAAATCTTTGACGAAGCAACCAAATAGCGGAATAAAATTGTGGCACGGAGTTGTTCGGCCGAATCGAATTAGCGTTCGCGTCTTCGCGAGAGAGACCCGCCATTTAAATTCCAGCTGACACGTTTCGCAACGGAGCTCAATTGTTCTTTAAACGTCAGGCGAAAATAGCGTAATAATGAATAATTAACCGGAGCGTCGTCATCTCCGACGAGACTACGCGCGTATATCGCGTCTCCGCGCGGACTTAATAGACGGCGAAGCTTCGTCCGCGTGCGTCCGATTAAAAACTCTGACCCCGAAGGAAATACCTCGTTCGGCTCGCGCCGTTCCTGATGCAAACTGGCCAGATTAGCGTTTACCGTATCTTTACGGGCGAGACTCGTCACCGGCTGCGTTCCGGGCTGCGTTCGCGCGCGATTAGACGCGAATAAAGCGCGTCACGCAGCTCGCGCTCGACGAACGCGCGAAGGTTCACTTAATTCGCGCGTCCGAGCATCCGTCGAGTTTAACGCGCGTTTGCGATGCCTCACCCTCGCTGACAAGCGACGAAAACTCGCCCCCATGCTCGATGCGTAAGGGGAGGCTGCAGATTAACGACGACGACGACGACGACGACGACGACGACGACGACGACGACGACGACGACGAGTCGCAATTAGAATTTTCGTCCGACGCGCGCGAGAACCGGTGCCGGATCGCGCTGGACACGTTTCCGTCATGGGGAAAAATCCATTTCCGATATCCGGGGATAACGGAAGCGCGCGCTGTCCGATATCCAGGCTGTACCGATACGCGTGTTCGTCCGATACGGCCGCGAGACGCGCGCCGTGATTGACCACCGTCTGCCACTCCGTTTCCCTAATTTATTCAGGCGACGCGAGAGAAATCCCTCGACGAATATCCCGTTTCGCCAGAGTGCCGTTTTAATCCCAAGTTGCACGCACGCACGGACGTATAAAGGACGTGCGATCGATCTTGAGCCAAGTCGCGGAGCAGAGAAGCGCCTGATTAAGCAGCGGCGGCCTCGTCTTCCGTTATCGCCGTTAAAACGCCGCGGCGTTCCCCTTGATACAGGGAAGAGGGAAAGAGGTAGAGGACGCGGACGCGAGGAGAGCTAATCGTAATCTATAATTTTTAGCGCGATGACGCGCGATGAAAGTTTCTTCGCGAGCGCGTCCGCATTCATTAAGAAGCGGTCCACGTCTCGCCCGACACAGTCTGCTTCTGCACTTTGACGTTTAATGCGTTAAAATGTCGGCTAATCCGCTTTATTCCCTCGACGAATCCCTCCTCCCCGCTGTCCGAGTCGCAAACGTTTTCCGGGAAAACATCGCGACCGTGTCGCGATCGATAACCCTGATTAATCGCGGATTAAACGCGCCTCGCGCGTTGTGTTTCCGTTCGCGATGACACGAGGACATTTTTTCATAATAAATAAACCGCACGAATACCGAAGGCGATCGCACGTGCATCTCTCAGATTGACATTTCGCGAGTTGCGTGTTATCGTTTCTCGTAACGCTTTTAGCTCTCATACATATCTTATAAATCCGATTTGCAAACTCGGTGTTTCAAAGCAAGGCAAGACGCTTTTAAAATCCTCCGATCGAAAAAGGTAAAAGCAGCTAGGCTAATTCCGTCACTTTGCGCGGAACTTCCCCTCTTTCTCTTTATGATACGTTCCATCCTTCCTCCTTCTCAGCGACCATATCCATCCATCTCCCATCCAAAGCCTCGAATAACCGCGTTAACGTTCTCCTTCATTTTGCCAGGCGCACTCCCATCGATTTCGTTCACGGGGCGAAGGCGCGCTGACGCGCGTATTCGCATATAAAAATCGGATAATTCCATCTTCGATAAAGTTCGCCGGAAAGAAACAGGATCGGAGGCAGCGTACCTGTACCTCGCTCGCTCTCCCTCTTTCTCTCTCTCTCTCTCTCTCTCTCTCTCTCTCTCTCCGTCTCTTTCGTCGCCGCGCTCGCGAAGCTCCACGTGTACACCGGGATGCGATCGATCCCGGCGTATCGCGAGGGAAACTTATCGCCACGTTGTACGAACGGGGTTCCCCCCCCCCACCCCACCGCCCACCACCGCCATCCCCACCCCCCACCCCGTAAAGCTATAACGTATGCAGCGGCGTGTGCCGCTCTCGACTCGCTCGCCTCTCGTTGACGAGGCGGAGGAGAGATCGGGCCGCGCCGATAATCCGCGCGTCCGTCCGTCCGTCCGTCCGTCGGCGCGGTCGCGATAAGCGCGCCTGCTAATTAACCGAAGCGTCCAGGATACTCGATTCCATCTTCCATCCGATTCCATCCGACGACGAAGCTGCTGAACAGGCCAGCGTGCTGCGTCGCGACGCGACGCGAGGTCGATCTGACGGCGAACGCGTTTCGCGCGCCTCGCGGATTAATCACGGCCGACAACATGGCTAATTCCGAGCGGTCCCGCGAGAACTCGCGGGGCACTCTCGTTTCCATGCCGCGTTTCCAGCGGTGGCCCGCACCGCGCGCACCGTCCCCGCCTAAACGCGGCGGGATCTGCATTTACGGTCATTAGACGTTAAGCAACGAGGCAGCTGAATCATCGGTAGCTCGCATTCGATATCGCGCGGATTCTACTGGCGGATTATTAAACCGCATGATACAATTAATCGTGTAACGTTAATAAGCAGGACTAATTGATCACGGTTACGATCGGCCGTTTAGCCTGAGGTGCGCCCTTAGCGTTTCTCGGTAGCGTGCCGGTCGCGCTGCCCCGCTGCTGGAATAAAATAATGGGCTTTATCAACGTTCACGGACGAGGTAATTTCATGCCGCGCGCGATTATGGAGAAAAATCGCCGGGGGCAGGCGAAATCATTTACGGGATCTGCCGCGGATACCTCCGGATACCTCCGGAGCGTTATCGCCCGCGCAAACGGCCGACGTATCCCATCGGCGCGGGCGGAAGTGGGCGCTTGCGCGAAACGCGGCCGGGAGGACATTTCGCGAAATCGGCCTCATCATTTACCTCGCTCGTAGCTACGTAAATAAACAGAAGTAACGTCCCCTTAAGCGAGGATGCCGCATCCGCGGCACGAGGAATCAATTGAATCGAGGAACGCGAACGATGAGTCAAAGAACACGCATCGTTTACGCGTCGGCAGAGCCTGCGTGAAGCCTCGCAGAAACGTACTCTCGTAATTAGCGACGTTATAATACGCGGGCGATGTTATAATCCTCCCTCCTCCCTCTGTCCGATCGATCGTCCGATTTCATTGACGCGGTCGGTCGCCGCCGATGCGCAGCCTCACTCAGCACCCTGCAGCCTGCAGCGCGTTTCCGGTTCCGAGGAGAAATTCACTAGGACCAGGATGGTGAATCTTTGCGATCCGTTGCGACCAGATTCGACCGATCATCGCGAGCGAGGATAATCAAGCCGGCGGATGGATCGCCCGGGCGGACAATGGATGGTCGACTTTTGCGCGCGCAAAAATTACGCGCGAAAACGTAAATCGATCCCAATTAAAACCTCCCGTCGATAAAACGGCTTGACCCACTTCTCCCGCCGAGGCTCATTAATTGGACCGGCGCACCGATAGCCGCGCAAAGCAAGAAGACCTATTCGCGAGAGAAGGACTTTGGACTTTGGATCGCGGAAGGATACAGAGCTGCGCGAAGATATAACCGGACGTCGCATATAATCGAATAACCGGCGGTTGCAGTTTTCCCGCGAAATGTCCCGCGACCGTAAAATGTAGGATGTCGGCGTGAGGAGACCGCTCGCGCGGCCGAATCGACCTTCGATTCCACACAACGAACAAGCGGAATTGGCGTCTCGCCTGTCACGGGCGAGTCGATGGCACCGCGCGATGCGCTTTACGCGCAACGAGATAATATTGGCGATGCGATTCAGAATAGCCGTCGTTGCTCGTCGAGCAAGAGAACCGTCATTTATATCCGCCACTCCATTTGATGCCGATGGAAGTGCAGGTGGCGCGGCGTGGCGCGGTACAACAGTAGCGATTATGCATCTGCAAGGAATGCGCGGCTCAATGATGGCCCCTCAGGATAATCCGTCTGCCTGCCTAGACCCCTGAGATTAGCGCGGGCGCTAATTAGACGAGACATTACACACGCCGGAGATACGACACTGATAGCAGCCTCTATCGATCGTAACGTCGTCGTCGTCGTCGTCGTCGTCGGTGCCGACGATGATGGCGGCGGAAGCTGTGAAGTCTGCCCGGGACGATCTCGAAAAATACGCGTACTTTCTTCCCGAAGTAGTTACGTGGACGTTTGGCAAGTCGCGTGTCTCTCTCCTCTCAGATCGCAATCAAATAGGAGCTCTTTCGCTCTCTCTTCTCTCTCTCTCTCTCTCTCTCTCTCTCTCTCTCTCTCTCTCTCTCTCTCTCTCTCTCTCTCTCTCTCTCTCTCTCTCTCTTTCTCTCTCTCTCTTTCTTTCGGAAGATTACTTCTCGCGCAACGTTACGATAGATCCGCTCCTCGAGTTTTCGCTCGTCAGTAAAAACGCTCGCATTCTTCCGGATCGCCACCTCGTTCACCATGAGAGGAGAAGGCAAACGAACGCGAGAAATTCCATGGATTATCGCGCGCGATGGCTTCGTTAGGTCCGTGGTCAGCGAGTTATTATCGCGGAAAGTTGCGCTTGAACGTGAACGAAGATGGAGATAAGAGATAATTCTTACGCTCGGTGAATCCGGACCAATTCGTTCCGGATAATTTTTAAGTCGGATATTCTGACGCGAAGACCCACGAGATGCATCGAGATACGGAGGAATTTCACTCGAAAGAGTAGAAAACAGAGAAACAGTAGAAAATTTACAGCATTCCAGATTGTCGACGAGAAGATCTTTCACGACGTCCGGCATGACGTCTCTTTACAAACGCTCATAAATCCTTCAGAATGAACGGAATCCTGTCGGCGTCGTTCGAGTCTTAATCGACGATAAAAGTGTATATCGATAATCGCGGCTCGGTCTCCGAAAATAATTAGGCACCGATCAACGAGATTTAACGCTGGTGCCGCGATACGTCAGCGATCGTTATCGTTACCGTTCGCGCGTCAACCGATGTCGGAATCGATCCACGAAGTGGATTCATTAGTCGCGCAACGGCGCTAATTAAATAGCCCGGCGGTCCGAGCCACGCTCCGCGCGACAAACGCACGCTTTACAATAATTACTCAGTCGGATAATTAATCCTCCAACGCCCATCCCGGTCGCATTTCCCGGTCGCAGGCAGATGGACCAACGAAGGGCATCCGGAACGGACACGGACGCCTCGAGGCGAGCGCGACATCCACGACATGACGCTACGAGAAGAGAGAGAGAGAGAGAGAGAGAGAGAGAGAGAGAGAGAGAGAGAGAACGCGCAAAGAGGAAAGCGTATCGCGAGTGCAGTCATGTCGTAAACCGTAAAATTACAGGGTTTCCCCCGACCCGCGCTCGCCCTTGGTTCCCCACGAGTGCGTGAGTGAACGCGGGCAAGCCGCGGATGCGAAAGAAGGGAAGCCGCCTTAGGCTTGCCGTTTGCGAGATGCAGGCTGATCCGCGAACGAACGTTTAAAGGGGAAGCGCGACAAACGGAGACGCTCACGGGGATGCTTTCGATAGATCCGCGGATGGCGATAGATCGAGCGTCGATGGCGCGGTTTCCTCGAGGATCGGGGAGCTCTCGCGAGGACGGAAGGAGGAGAGGTGAGGCTTCCAACGGCTGATAAGCGATTCCGCGCTGTCCCTGTACGGGGACAATCCCTAAAGGGATTATTTATGGATGCGGGCCATTGTTGTTCACGCGTAAACGGCTCCCGATACCCGATAGCCCTGACTTGGCCCGCGTAAATGAAGAATAACGACGCCAGGCGATACTACTATTCTTGAAAAAAATGGATGCCGATACCCGCCGTGCGGTGGTGTACTCCTCGTATTCCTCGCGAGCAAGTTTCGACAGAACCGATATTACAAAGTATCGATCTCCTCCTCCGAGTATCGGATAGCACGATTGCTTGTTCTTCGTTTAACGGCTAAGTAAGAGTATCGGGTATCGATGTTTCCGGACATCGACGGAACACGCGACGAGCGCGCGCGAAACGCAAACGGTGACTCGCGGCGCGAGAAAGAGACGCGGCCATGATTTGCGAGACAGAGCAATTTCCGTTTCGCGGAAACGTTGTAACGCGCGCGCGCGCGCGCGCGGAACTTGTACGCAAGTTTCACGGCGGATGGGAAGCAGGGGGAGAAGCAGAGAGACAGAGGGTGAGACAAGGTCGGTGGCCGATGGAGTCGGTCGGCCGGAGGGAGAGGTACTTTGGCGAATCGCGGACGGGGGTGTCGACGGAGGGCGCGGTGGAAAAAGACGCGCACACCTTGGGACCCTGAGAAATGGGTTAAGGAAGCCCCTAGAATCCGCGGAATATAAATCATTTCCGACGGCGGTAATTCGATTCCTGCGAGTCCTCCTCTCCGGGCGGAGAGGAGACCCTCCCGCCCGCTTCTCCTCCATTTTTTGTCTTACTGCCTACTGAGAGGGCGAGAGGGGGGGGGGGGGATCGAAGGGAGTCACCCGGGCCGCCATCCAGTCTGCATCTCCAGTCTCGTTGGCGGAGAGGCGCAACGCCAGACGGCCAGATTTGCGTGACTTTTACGGGAGTCACGAGAAAGGCGATAATCGCTCGGGGGATGACTCGCTGAAGAAGTCACGCGTCGAGAACAGAACAGAAAATGACTCATTCTCGCGCAAGGCACTTTGCGCTGTTATTAAACGGATGAAGGAACGATGCTCTTGTCGCGCATATCGTCTTTCAAGCGCTGATCCTGTTTTCCGAAAACAATGACCATCTCGAACGATGTCTTTATGCCGTCGAAGATAGATGGGTGAAATTATGGCGGGACGAAAATAGATTTGATTGCTGCGGCGCATGCAGCGCAGCGGGGAACAGGCCGTATTTTTATGGCCGAGCTTTCAATGCGGCGCGTCAAACTGTCGCATCGCCGAATGATTTATGGCAATCCACGAGCGATTCGTTACACCGACGATCGCGTTTCCTCTGACTCTGCTTTAATTTTAAAGCCTTCCAACACGCCTGGCAAGCAAATAGAAAGAAGAGATATCTCACGAAATTACGATTGTCATTTTCCTCGAATCACGCGCGCGTATCCACGCGAAGGCGGACGCCGCGTGGAAGTCGCGATAGCATTAAAGAGTCAATCAGAGTCATTACTCTGAACGTGAAAAGGGACTTTGCGAAGCGCTCCAAGCGGATCAAGTCTCGGAAAGTCTCGATCGATCGTCTCGATTCGCTCGCGCGCATCGCGAAAGCGCTCGTTGATGAAACGCGTTGGTGAAATTTTTATCCGGATCGCTTCAACGGCCTCGACTGCTTTCGACTATCGCTCGCTTCCGATTATCCAAATACGCCAAAGTACGCGAGCTCTCTTCCTCTCCTTCTCTTCCTCAACTTTCTCTCGCGACTCGCGCGTGTCCGTGTGACAAGTTTCAGGAAAGAGCGTCGATTTATGTTACTAACTCCCAAATACCTCTAAACTACGTAGCCGCGTCGTGATGGAATAGGAATCGCTGGAAATCTCAATTTGCTCCGGGCGACAAAACGAGTTGGCACTGCGACGCGACGCGACGCGACGCGACGCGGAATCCGCCGGTTGAGAAAAAAAGCCAGCGAAAGGAGGAGAAAGAGAAAAGCAGAGAGGAGAGACGCACAAATATATCGCCCCGTATGCGCGATATGCGATATATAGCCGCGCGTAAAGTCGCGTCGCTCGTACGAAGAAACGAAGTGTCGACCGACTTCCGCTGCAACGACTCGAAACTTCGTTACGTCACTTCCGAGTTGCAACGACGCGCTCTCCTGGATTTCCACTCGATTTCCTCCGGTATCCGATCGACTTTCCATCCGAGGACAGAGAGAGAGAGAGAGAGAGAGAGAGAGAGAGAGAGAGAGAGAGAGAGAGAGAGAGAGAGAGAGAGAAAGCGCGCAGCAAACTGTCCCCATCCATCCCACAATCCTCTTCCCTTCCGCTTCACCTTCCTCCCGGGCGGGGCTGGAGGGGAGCGGAGAAAAAAATTGAGTTTCAGCCTGATCCGCGGGGGTGGAGGCGAGCAAGAACGATTTGTACGCGTAAACCCTTCCACGGCGGGACACAATGGCGGCGACGATAACCGCTCGCGGAACAAAGCCGGGGGCGGCGTGTTGAAAGAGGGGAGGGGGGAGACAGAGAGGGGTGGGGGAGGGGGCGAGAGAAACGAAAAAGGGGGAAAAAAAGAGGAGGAAACGAAGAGGAGGGGTCGAAAGTCGATCGGCCGATGGGGTGCAACAGGCGCTTGCGAGCGAGCGGGAGCAAGGGCGACGGCTTGGCCGGAAAAATTCCGCGATGCTTCTCGATGACGATTCGGACGTGGCGGCACTCGCGTGCTCGCTCCTCGAAACGACGTTAGCAACGATGCGCGCGTTTCATCCGGCGATAATTACGTTGCGTGCCACGCGGCGGAGAACGAAGCGCCCCGCTCCCCGAGAAACGGGGAAAATATGAAAAAACGCGAGCGTTGTCCGCGCGCGCGAGAAGGGGAAAGCTCGATCGAACTCGCCGGCTCGCCAAGTCGCGTAATGAGCACCGACAACGCGGCCGTGTTTATTCGCTGGCAGTCGAGCTTAAACGCATTTCAGCGAGCACACGCGAATATCCGTGACGTTGAGTTACGATGCAATTTACTCACACTCCGGCGTAACGGACAATCGGCCCGATTATTAACTCTGTCCGTCTCTGTGGCGCGATTGTCTCGGAACGATAAAAGTGACGTTCCGAGGCCCGCCTCGCTTTCGTTTCCCCCGTTTGTCGAGGGCCAGCGGCGCGCAACCCCAAGTTAAAAACTTGGCGGCGAGACTTGGTGCACAAAAGTTAAATGCATGAAACTTGGACGCCATAATTCCCTCGCAAATAATCCCGTTCCCGCGCGAGGCGGGAGCGCGCCTGAAAATCGCCCGGTAACGCGCCGCGCGCGTTTACCGAGCGCTTCCGGAGCTCTCAGCCGAGCATCACACGCCAACGGTCGAGAAATATCAGTCGACACTTTGCAGTCGGCAAGTTTCTTTATCGTCGCATATTCGTGCACGCGCGCGCGGCCGAATCTTTTTCCCATTTGCATCCGCGCGCAGCCACGCGGAAGGCGCGCGCAGCCACACCATCGCCAGCCGATAAAAATAAAACCACGTCCGCGAGCCACGCGCGCGGCGGGGTGGCGACGATTTACGCGCGTAAACAGGTTCAGCGCGATGCGGTTAAACGCGAGACGATCGCGGTATTCGGGATCTGCCTGGGGCGAAGGAGATTTTCCCATCCGAGGGTGGAAAAGTCCACGCGCGCGCGCGACGGATTGAATCGCCGATAATTGACCCGGCGAGAATGGCGCGGTCGTAAATTGGCGCGGTTAATATCGCGCGATTATTTGATTAGCGCGGCACGCGCTTGTTTACGACGGCGGGATCTCGCACGTAATAAACACACCGGGGGGATTCCTACGGGCATCCCGCGGCGAGTCCGGAGTTCCTCGTTTCCTGCTCCCGCCCGCACCCCTCGCCGCGGCGGGGGAAAGAGAGAAAGGTCCGGTCCGCCGTTGCCGCGCGGGGGTCGCGCGGCGTGAGAACAAAGCCGAAGACACGATCGCGAGGAAAGCTCACTTGCCGATTTAATCCCCGGCCGGTCCGTTGAGTAACGCGTGGCTCGACTTTGCCGCGTGATATTTGGGTCGCGCGTGATAGATGAGCTAATCCCTCGTCGCGGCGATAAGAACGCGGCTGACGTATTGGAGTGGCCCAGCGTAATCCAGCGTCTCTCTTCTCAAGGAGATGTGGGAATCAAAGAGGAGAAAAAGGAAGGAAAGCGTTCGTTAAAGCCACCGGCGGGGGAGGACGTCGCCAACGGCGACGGCGACTCAAGAATCGACGAAGTTCCTCGCGAGGGGAAAAAAAAAGAAAAGAAAAGAGAAGAAAAGAAAGGAAAACGTCAAATTAGCCTACTCCGACAGACAGATTGGGTTGAATCTCCGAGAAAAGGCCGGCAAGTTTTGTTAAGGTAAAGTTACTTCCGGCCGAGTAGCGGGGAATAAACATCCGGAACGGGTTAGCACAGAAAGACGAAGAATCATGAGGGGTATATTGCACAGCAGGGTGCATTATCGACGTGCGTCGAGGCCGAGGGCAAACGTTACGGCCGAACGATGAAGAATCCTCCTCGGAATCCGACCATCCCGAATATCTCGACGCGCGAGAAGCGTGGAGAAGCTGAAGTCACACGCTCGCAGATCTCTGATGAAATCGCGAAGCGCATCACGCGCGTACGCGAAAGCTTCAAATCGGATTGGCTGCAGGGATAGAAGACTGGACAGATGTCAAGTCTCGATTGGACTGATCAAGTAGACGGCGGAAGGGATGCGATAGCGGGTTATCGACGAAATGAGGGGCTCTGGCATGGAATCGCGTAGCGAAGCTTGCGAGGGGTAGCCGCCGAGGGATGATCGCCGGATGACAGATCGATGGAAGCGAAACGCGTGCTGCGGCTCGCGGGTTACATCCCGCGAGAGTTGGCTACGTCGACGTGCAACGCGAACAGCTCGTCAGCTTCGAAGCTACTCTCTTCCGGGGGAAGAGGGATCTTCGACGAAAGAGTCTCGATTCCCTTGCTCGTGGCATTAAAAATTCTCTCCATGACGAATGCCGCGATTACAGGGGAAAGCGACGGCGATAACGAGCAAACCGAACAGCATCATCATCGTGCATCTGGCATCTGGAAAGATCGATTTATCTCGCGACGTGACGCGATGCATGTGTCGCGATGCCGCTTCGAGACAACTTCCAGATAATCGATCTCCCTTTGCCTCGACGGCTCGCCGCTGCACCGCGTGTGGACAAAAAATTTGATTAACCGCGACAGGCAACCGCGAAAAACATAATACGAGTTATAGGATGTCCCCCCTCCTGCGTCACCCCTGCGAGGTCGTTCCGTTGCGAGGGAGAAAGCCACACCGGCAAGTTACTTAAACGTACGAGAAGTTAGTTACGCGACCGCTCTCTTTCTCTCTCTCTCTCTCTCTCTTACTGCGCTTTCCCGCATTTGCTGCGCTTGTACATCCTCTTACGAAACTTTGGACAGAGAGAGAGAGAGGGGGGGGGGCCACTCCGCTTGAATTAACGAAACATGTTGCGAGAGTCGGGAGAAAAAACTTGCAAAGGAAATCACGAGCGCGTTTTCTCTCGTCCCTCTCTTTCTCTCTCTATCTGTCTCTCTCTCTCGCTTTCCCGTTCATGGCGAAGAATTCCGCAACTCGGAGATCCAATGACGGTGCTGTTCTCATCACGAGAACGCATCTTCCGACTGGCGTTAATATTTAACCGCCGCTATCGCGGCGGTCAGGAAATTAAAAAGAGATTCGAGGCGCATCCGGCCTAAATTAATGAACAGAGAAAGAGGAGCACACTCTTCCGTGGAAATGTTGTTTGCACGAGACGCAAGCGGGAGGGAAGCCGGCCGCGCGGGAAGCAATCTGGGAAAGCACACCGAGCGAGCTGAAACGATCTGAAACGACAATTTCGATAATCTGGAAATTGTTTGAAAAATCGTTTAATCCTCCCTTTTCGGAGGATTGACAAGTGCGTGCAAATTTTTCCCGATTTTGCATTTATATTCCGCGTTATGCGCGTTACGCGCGAATAAAAGCGCGTATCGTCGAATTTTTCAAGTGTTGCGCCAAAGTGTTGCAGCGTCGAGCGTTGCAGCGTTGCGCAACAATGTGGGTAGCGTTTGATCGCGAGCCCTCGAGAACGTCTAACGCTCGTGGCGGCGGTGGCTGCTATTTCCGGCTATTTAGCGTGCAGCAAGATCACCTGATCGTAGCATTTGCTTACCGGCTTATGTTTACAATCGCACCAGCGAGAGTCGAGATCAAATAGCCATGTTTGCCGCTAATATGTGTGATGTGAACACGGATACCGTGTACATTCAAAGGGTCGGAATTCAAATCGACCGGAATGACGTTGACATGTGATTTTCAAAACGCGCTGCGCAACGCAACGGCAGATAATCGGACGTTACTTTTGTCGGACGTTGCGGTTTGATCCACGGCTCGCGAGAAAACGATTAATTAAATTAATCGACCGTCGCGCTTGCTTTATTAACTCCGTTTCGGTGAGAGCAAGGTGCGCTGCTCGCGCGCGCCAGTAAATCCTCTCGCCGTTTCTCTTGCCGCCAGCGCGGTGCAAGCGCGAGCAGACGCAAACCGATGGAACTTCAAAGCTGCTCGGAGAGCAGCACCGAAGGGATACGAGCACAAGAGGCAAGCATCTGGCTGATGGAAGAGATAACACGTCCGAGCAAGAAGGAGACTCTCCCATGCGGGAGAGTCAAATCCTCCGCGCAAAAATAACATCGATATTAAAAGCAGCGGGATATTGAAACCGGACTATCTCCCTTTCTCTCTCTCTCTCTCTCTCTCTCTCTCTCTCTCTCTCTCTCTCTTTCTGATAATCGCTCGACTGTCAGAGATCTTACGCTTCGCTCGATTGCCGCTTTAATCGTAGCGATTCGCGACTCTTACAGACCGGTTCCGCAACGCGGCAAGAAAGACGCGGCAGTAAGTAGCGGCGAGACAAGACTCTTTATGCAGCGCGCCATTCATCTCGGAGAAGGAGGAGGAGGAGGAGGAGGAGGAGGAGGAGGAGGTGGTGGAGGAGGCTCGTGAGGCAGTAAAAGACAGCTGACACCAAAGAAAACAGCGAATCGCCCGGGAAAACACACCGCTGGCGGGCTTCTTGCGGCCGATCCGTAATGCTCGCCGAGGCAGCCACGGCGCTGAGGAAAAGGGGGCGCGGGTGATATTCGGGCGAGGGCAAGAAAAGTGCATACGGCATGCACGGGATCGTGAGTCATCGCGGGGCACACATGTGCCGGTACATATGTCGGAGAGGACCTTCCAGGAGCCGCTCCGTGGAGCCTCTCCGTTCGGAAACGCCCGGAAGGATAAGAAGCGACGAGATCACCGCGGATTCGCTCCACGCTTCCGCGTCACGCTACCGTCGAGCCTCCCGGCGGTGAAACGATACCGTTACACCGTGAGATGCACGGGGAACTGCCGGAAGCTGCGTGAAACGGTCGCGCGTCCTTTGAAAGGCTCGGTCAAAAATTCGATCGGCATTTCTCGGATCGACGCGTAACGTCGCGGATATGATTTCGCGGTCCGAGACACTCGCCTCATCGACCGCCATCCTCGGCCACCGTGCGCGCGCACACGCGCGCACAAATGCGCGATCGTACGTGTGCGTCATCTGCATCGCGCGGACTACGCGGCTTTGCCGTGCACGTGAAGCCGTCATGTACCAAGATAAGTCGCGCGCTTAATACGCGAACCGCGCCGGCACACGCGCGGCGCGCGCACGTATTTACACGTTTCCCAGGACGGCGCGATACATATACATCGCGACTTATATACTATAGCGATATATATCGTTGGAACGTGCGGGCGCGGGAGGAGAGGGTGTCGGGCGCAGCGGCACACGTAAGTTTCTCGGCCAAAGATAAACTGGCACTGGCGAACGGAGGGGAGGGTGGTGGTGGTGGTGGTGGCTACCAACGCTCGTACGTCCGTTATGAGGCCGAGACGTAATGCATTACACACAGCCGATGTTACAGTTTCGGTCGCCGTATCTGTATATACGCAGATATATTAGCGTGAATTATTATATGCGATCCGCGCGGCAGAATCGTTTATTAATGCCGGGCCGGCGAGAACGGCGCGCCGATTTATGCCCGCTCGTCGAATACAACGGCACGCGATATTTATCGCGCTCATTACAGCATTGCGCGCGCGCGCGAGTGAGCGGGATAAATTCTGAATCTCCAATGGCAATTGCATGCGGGCGCGTTCTGGCGAGCGAAATAATTATTCTTCACCGACGCGAGCGACTTGCGCTGGCCGGCCGCGGCGGGCCGAATCCGCTCGCGGACGGCAGTCACGGCGAATAAATCTCACGCGCGCGCATGCGCGATGCAACCGCATTCCGCGTTCCGGCGTTGCGCGTATCGTCGGAGATGAACCACGCGTGTGTGCGCGCGCTCGCGCGATCCTGCATCCCGAAGGATGTCACGACACGTGTGGCTCTCATGGCCAAGGAACGCGGCGCACCGGAAGGCAACCGATACGAGGAATACGACAGATGGTGGACGTGCCTCGCTCGAGAAACCCCAAAACCGCCGCGGCTAACGACGCGTTTATTATACATATCCGGCAACGAAACATCCGCGCTGTGACGTAGCACGGCGCAGGGAAGGCAACGACACGTGCGACGGCGAGGGTTATTTTTGGAATGGAGCGCCTACGAATCCGCAACAGACGCATGTCTCGTTAACCAGAGAGGAGATGTTTACAATGACCTTCAATTTTGTCAGCCTTTTGTCCGCCTGGACGAATGCTGTCCGTCGTCGCTATACGGCAGACTTGCCCCTTCAAGAATAGAGTTGTGTCAATTTCCTCCCTTTCGCGTCAAGATTCGTCAATCTTATTTATTTTAAGAGCAACGCTCCGTTCCGAGGATTTCCAGGATTTATTAAACCCCCGGAAATTCTTCCGAGAACTATAAACCGTTTCCCGATCGGTTTAAAGCGCAAACCAGTGACGCAAACTAGCTGGCCGGCACTGCGGAATGGAAGGAAAAAGAGAATAAAGGAGGCGACAACAGAGAGCGAGAGAGAGAGAGAGAGAGAGAGAGAGAGAGAGAGAGAGAGAGAGAGAGAGAAAGAGTTAATAACTGAAAGATAAATTACATAAAAAGCAAATTCCTCGTTGGAACGCGCTGCGAAAGCTCGGAGAAATCTCGCACGAGTGTTTTGCGAAGGGGGCAAGGTCCTCATTCGTCACGATTCTGCGCCGATTCGCGCGGAGAGCGACGACCGGCCGCGCCGACGATCTCATCGGCACCGAGACGGCGGCGAGCAGAGGGAGGCTTCCCTCTCACTCTTCCTGCGAGAAAGCAACAGCCGGCATGCGAACCGGCACGAGCGAAGAAAAAGCGCGCGCGTCACGTCGCGCTTCGCCGAGGAGGAGAGCGGCGACCGACAGTCTGCGAAGCCGCCGGTAAGCCGATATAAGCAGAGTCAATTTCCAGCGAGTGTTCGAGCGGCAGGAAAGGATTTTGCTTGCGCGACGACGAAAAGGCAATATTCCGCTCCAGGACCGTGCGATCGCGCCGGGGGTTGGGGCCAAGTTACGGGGTACGTCAGCAGGCTTGCGAGCGAGGAGACGAGGCAGCGGAGCAGCGACGAGAGAGAGAGAGAGAGAGAGAGAAGCTAGCTTTGTTCTCGCCGGGACTTATCTAGATACTTTTCAATAAAGTTACTTGGCACCCGCCGCGCGCCTCGCCGCCATCAAAACTTCGCCATCGTCGTTCCTCCGATGGCGGTAGGCCGCCTGCGAGCGGCATAACGAGGCGCGATCGTTCCCGCGGCCCCCTTGCCATCCCTCCTCCTGCCAGCCACTTCCTCGCGCAGCCAGCCGCGGCGGTCGGGAAATATTTCTGGAAACGGCGCGGAAAAGCAAGAGACGGCGAGTCGCGAGTCGCGGGTGGGGATGGACCGCGAACGGAGACGCGATTTCGTATTCCGTGCCGCGCTCGCGGCAGAATCCGCCAGGCAGCAGCGTGATGCCTTCTCCCCCTCCCCGTCAACCCTATTCTCCCGCGCGGTGGGGAGAGGGGTGACGCAAGCCCCCGTGTGCGATTTGCTTTCTCGAACAACGCACGCGCGCGCGCGCGCGCGGCCGCGCTGAATATTTAAAGATTTAATCCCGCACGACCAGACCCCGCGAGCGGCACCTGCGTTCCCGATACGCGCGGATAAGACTCGCACCGTCGCGAGATTTTCCGTCATTTCCAAGGGGAACCAATGCGACGTGCTCCCCCTTTCCTCCCTCCCCACGTCCCTGGGAACGAACGTTTCCTATCGGACGCGTGCGGGCGGTCGTTAATTGAACGCGTAGCGAACGGCACCGAATAAGCGATAACAAAGCGGGCCAACGCTCCCGACTGGCGGGGGAAACATTTCAATTGCGTTCAATAAACGTGAGATTTTCAGATAACGATATTTTCAGAGAAACGTCCCGACCGAAGCGAAACGACGAAACGCGAGCGAATCCCACCGGACGGAAGAATCAGAATTCGCGCGTAAGAGGATACTCGCGCGCGCGACAGATTAGCTGACTCGCGGATGAAATCGCGCGGGAACTTGAGCAAAGCTCCGCTCCGCTCCGATCGCAAGGCAAGCGAGCGAGAGCGCTTGAGCGAGAACGGACCACGTCAGAGGTTTCATAACGAAACGCGCGCGGCGCGAACCGAGCTCGCCGTTTATTCCCGCGTCTCTGAATCTCGAGTGTCGCGACCGAAGCGAAATATTTCACGCGCACTTTGCCGCCTCGCTTCGACGGCCGGACGCGAGTTTCCGCGAAACGCGTCGCGCTCGAAGCAGCTCTTAATTCTCCGCGCCCGCCCCTGGTCTACAAACACACGCGCATTCGCGCGTGTTGTTGCTTCGGATGGGAGGCAAGTATTGGCGACAATGCGCGCGGACGACCATCGCTATCGCGCGTTTTCCGTTTCAGCGTGCAAGAGCGTCAATCGAACGCGCAGAGCGCTCGAAGGCGAATATCCTCCCGCGTCGGCGAACCACGTCCTGCTCCTTGATGAAATTTCATTTATCCGGCGGAAAGTCGCCTCAAGGCGAAAATAATTAAAGCGTAACGCGCTCCCGTCGAGAGCGCCTCGCCTCGCGGGGTAATTCGTCCTGCGCGGACGCGTAGGGGATCTCTCGCGTTCAAAGGACGGATGCGTGCTGAAAAATCGCGCTCAAGCTCGAGCCGAGCAATTAGGCATTATTGAAATCTCACGTGTATATATGCATATAAAATTTATCGAGTCGAAAGCGTCGAGACACAGCCATAAATCGCGAATGATCGCGCCTGATAGCGTCATCGCGCCATTCGGCCTAATCGCCCGCCGCTCGATAAAGTGCAATTGCGCTCTGCGCCGATCGCGCCGGGGCGCAAATTATTTATCAAGCATTTTATCATCGCAATGACACGCAATGAACTAGCAGCGCGGTGCGATCGCGCCGGAGAGTGTTTCTCGCGCGGGCGCGAGCTAGCTCGTTCCGCGGAGAAAAATTGTCGTCGCCGGCGACGTTGAAGAGCGCCGCTTGATCGCGGAGCGCGGCTCATCGGAATCTAATCTGTCGTCAAAGATAGCCCGATATTAGGACGGCGATGCGCGCCGTTGAATATTTAAAAATTCTAATCAGGGTGGTGTATCTCTCCACCCTCCGTTCTGTTCTCCGCTTCTCGATCAACGCTCGACCGATGAGGGAGGAAAGAAAGGACGGCCGTTACGCCGCTTTCAGCGGCGTCGCGTGACGCCAAACTCGAGCGCCTTCCACGAGGAGAGGAGAGACGGGGGGGGGGGGGAGACGGGAGAGACGCGACGATGAGCGTGCGCATTCGCACGCTCGCAGCAGAGTTGCGGATTCGACGCATCGACGCGTGCCTCCTGAATCAAGTTGGCGGAAACCATCCGCGGCAGGCATCCGCGATTTTTTTCTTCCCCTTCCCCAGCCTCCGCGGGCATCTCGATTTATGTAGAAATTTGCTATTGCCATTTGGTTTTTAGCCGGCAGTTTATTTATCTACTCTCGCGCGGGCGTGCGAGCGGTTGCCCGCGTCGCCGCGGTCGCCGCTTATCTGTCATCATTTATCGCATGCATCGGCACGTTAACGGCTACCGTTATCACGGCTCGTTTTATCAGGGCTACATAATGAGTCCYCCCCCYCCCCCTGCCGTAAACGGTTAATAATATCTGACCGCGGCGTCGAGGGAGGGAGGAAGGGAGGGAGGAAGGGAGCGGCAGACTCGAGGAGAAGCGAGCACGTGGAATTCTGTCCCGAATTCGAGCCGCCTCCTGGAGGAGGAATTCACCAAGGCCTCGGGTGCCCAACGGACGAGGAACAAAGGGCTCGTTCACCGCGACGGATTCCCTGGTCGTTAAACGCCGCGAAGGACGCGAACAAGCTCGCGGCTGATGGCTTCCATACGATTTTGCGACGCTGGACGATCGCTCGAGCGATTTTGCGACGCCGCGAGAATTCGAGCAACGAACATTCATGGCATCGAAACACGCGCTACACGCTCCCGGCTTTTACCAGGCTGATACCAGGCTTGATGAGACAACTCTCGAGATCTCGTCGTTTCGGTCGTTTGATATCGTTGAGGAATCGCGCCGCCCGGTACTCGGGAAAAGTGCATTTCGATGTTCCCCGTCCGGGCGGAGATCTCTCGCGTGACGCCGAGCGGTCGCGGGCGAACTCGTAAAGACGCGTCCTCGGGACTTGTAACGCCGCTCTTATTTGCCTACATTTACATCCGAGTTAAGGGTAACGACCGCGCCGCGCCGCGCCGCGCCGCGCCGCATCGTGGAACAGCCGCAGGATCAAAGGCTCGCCCTCGTTACGCCTCCTTCTCCCCCGATCGTTTCAGTCGCCCGCGGGATAATTAAAAAGAGAAAATTCCGACGGCGCATTCGCGCATTCGCGAATCCCCTGATGAATCTTGCCTCTCGAGGAAGCCAGAGTGGGAAGGCCGCTGCCTCCATCCGGTATGTCTGCGTAATGGATTTCGCGCATCGTAATCCTCCCCGTAATATCTCCGGCTATTCAATACACGTAGACGCGTTAGCGGAAACGCTGCTAGGAATGTTGCACGCGATGCATGCGCGAGCAAAACGATATCGCTATTTGTATAATATCGACGTTTTCGTTTTCGTTTCGACAATTAATATCGATCCGCGCGCGATAACAGCAGACGGACGCAGTCTCTTCCGAGCGTCGCTTCTAATAGCGTTGCTATTATCATCTCCAGGGAAGAAGAAGAAGAAAACGCATTTCGAGTTCGTATCGAATATCGCAGGACATCGAGAGCATCGATCGAAACCCCCCCCCCCCCCCCCCCCCCAAGACGAACGATGCGCGCCGTATTCTCCGCTTAATATATCCCGCAAAGGCGAAGGGTAAAGGCGTCTCACGACGACGACGACGTCGGGGCGCCCACAAAATCCACGCGACACGCATCGAGCGTACGCGTGCATCGTCGCTGCTTCGCGTACAAATATGGAGACGCGTCTGGGGGAGAGCAATAACACCGAATGCGGCGCATACTTGGCTGCATCGATGCTAGCATAATAAGCGGACGTATCTGCCAAGCGGATGGCGTTACGCGCTGCTGTTAGGCTTATTTTGCGACACGAAGAGCGAGCGAGCGCGCGCTGCTTTGCGATTCGCCCTGCGAAGGACGATGAGGTCGAAAGGAGGAGAATTACAGATCCGCGTGATGCATCGCGAGTGATGGCTCGCGCGATCTACAACCGAGTCGCGTGCCGATCGATGCGTCGTATCTCGAACGCATCCTCGCGATGAATCGATATCGAGGATGTCCGGAGGACATCTCCCGCGCATCCCGCGCTACCGGCTTATCGCTCACGCTGACGTTTCCCTTTAATCGAGGGTTCGTCCGGGTGAACGGCACGATGATTCCGGCCATGATGACGGTCAGCAGCGGATCGCGTAAATTCACGCAGCCGCGTCCTCGACCGCTCTCGCAATGCTGTGCTTATGCTTATGGCGCACAGCCGCAGCGTTCCGTGCTAACGTAGGCGCTGGCTAAGCATTTCCGTACATACGCATCACCGAGAGGGAGAGAGAGAGAGAGAGTGCGCCGAAGGAGAGAGACATCCGGCTGGGCGGCTCTCGGAACGGGAACGGCAAACGCGCGGGTATCGAATGGCGGAAGAAGCCGGCAGACGCGTCGGCGGAATGCTTAAATCGCGGAGAGATCGGGGAGATGCGCGAGGGAAACCCCCAGGGAGATGATTGATGCGCTGAGGGAGCGCGTGTAACTGTCAGGGGAGATTTTCGGGTTCTTCGTTTTTCGGCGTGGCGCGGCGCGGCGTCTCGGCGGATTTTTCAGTTTGACGTATCGTCGCACGCGCCAATTTATCGGTCCCCATCGTCGCGACGCGAATCATTCCCGGCGATTTCCTTCGACGCGGACACGTCGTTATTATTCCTCGGGCGTTATCGCGACGGCTGCCGACACCACTGTCTACGTTCTAATCCTTCCAACTGAGCGTTCGACATACGCGCGCGCGCGCGCGCTGTGATGATCGGATTGCATTTTTATCGACGAGCACGGGGGGAGAGGCAGGGCAATTTTGTGTAAAAATAAACGCGGTCTTTCGTGCCGTGCGGTACGTTTAATGCGCAATTTAACAAAGGCGCGTGCAATATTCTACGAAGCGCACCCCGTACGGAGGTATCCGCACATAGCGAGTCATCGCTACAGCCGCAGAGCTGTACTAAGCCATACACAAAGGGAACGGCGGGGAGATATCCGCGCGAGCGCGAAGCTGGAATTGCGCATCGCGTTTGATATCAACGCGAAAGCCGGCCGAACGAAAGAGAAACCAAACGAAAGCGAATCAGACAGGAAGCACGAGAAATTCCGCTGCAGGTAGGGGGGGGGGGGGGGGGGGGGGGGGGGGGGCGAAGAAAGAGGCAGGAGCGGAAGAAGAAAAGGGGAGAAAAAAAAACGAGCAGACGCCGTAAATACGATGCACCCGCGCACGTGTGTGTAGGTGGGCGACTGGAGGGAGGGAGGCACGCATGCGCGCGGGTCTCGCGATCCGAAATAACGAGAGAGAGAGAGAGAGAGAGAGAGATCTCCGTCGCGATTCGCGTCGCGCTGTTCGCTCCTGTCGCTCGAGTCCCTCCTCCGAGACGTTCGACGTTGAAGCTCGGGTTCGCGCGTGCACACAATCGCGGATAATTAACGACACGTCAGCAGCACAGTCAGGAGGGACGATCGATAACTTTTTTCACAATGCTTCAAAGACTCCTCCCCGCCGCCGCTCCGATATCTTGTTTTAATTGCATGCATCTCGGCCCGTATCAGGCTCGCCGTAACTTTTTACCCCAGATTCCCGGCAGCTGAGAAGCGAGGGAGAAGCGAGGGAGGGAGAAGCGAGGGAGCCACGGGGGAATGGTGGCTTTCGCTGTGTTCGTAAACATCACAGACAACGCTGCATCCGGAAGCGATAAATATGCCGCTACTGGGCGCGCGCAGCGGTCGACGTGCGTTCCTCTCGCGTAAAGGATAGGGCAAAGATAATTACGCGGTGCGAGAGGGAAAGAGAGAGAGAGAGAGAGAGAGAGAGGAGTGCTCCCGGCGTGCAAGAAGAGAATGCACGCGCGTGTGCAAAGGGAAACGATATCGCACGCATTTGAAATAGGCACGCCGCATCTCGCCAATTGTCGGCCTTTCGCGCGATTCGCGAGGATTCCTCTGGAACGGATCGTCCCGCCGTTGTCTTGTTGAGGGGAGCGGAGCTTCCGGCCACGACAGACGAAACGACCGAAAGAAAGTCGCTCCGAATTTTCCGCGGGCACACGTGTGCGCTTGGATATAAATCTGGTGAGCTTAAAGCGGCGCTCTCTCTCTCTCTCTCTCTCTCTCTCCCTCTCTCTTTCAGCTAGATTCTGGAGAACTGATGAAAATAAAGTGCTGAAAGTTTAATTCCATCTCGCATCCGTTACGAATAACGGATCCTCCTCTGCCTCCTAAGTGAGAGGCAACTCGATTCTGAATTGGCGGATAAATCGCGTGCGGATCACGATGATCGAGCTTGGCCATAAATACGGCGGGGCTGCGCGTGACTTCGGCGACCTTGTCACGTCGCCGCGAACGAGGGGGAGTGCATACACGAGCGCAAAGGGTTAATTACCGAAGGTCCGAGGGCGGTGAAGAAGATCGCTACCCCTCAGCGTGCGCGATCGACGCCGACAATCGTGCGTCCGCTGTCGCGTGCGCGCTCGCGCGCACGACGCACATCGCCGCGCGTCATCGTAATTCCACAACGGAATTAACGGAATGGCCGGAAGGGAGGAGCGGAATAATCTCGGCAATGGCGGCAACGTGCGCCGCGCGAGATAAAGACCGGATCCTTTCTCGTCAGCAGCAAATACCGGCCGGGGAACCCTCTACGGTGATTAAGCCCTGTCCGAAAGTACAACGACGGGCGAGAGAGCCCGTCGAGCCAGGGGTGGGAGGCAGCGGGCGGGCGAGAGAGAAGGAGGATCGGTGGAAAAGGCCAGGGACCCCGGGAATGGGGAAAACCGAAATATCGACGAGATAGCCGCCGCCGCCGCCACTACCGCCGCCACCGCTGCCATCGCCCACCCCCGACGTGTGTATAAATGGTGGAAATGCGTGCTAACCACCCCCGTGTCCCTGCCTCCTCTCCCCTGTCATTCTCTTGCCCCCGGCTGTTCCTCCGCGCTCTCTTCCTGCCGTTTCTTCTCGTCCCGTCCGTTCCCCTCTCGCTTCTTCCACTCCCCGTTCGTCCTGGCCCTCCGCCGAAAGCCACGGCGCCGTTTCCGTGTCCCCGCGCGCGTCGATATTCATGCTCCGCACTCCCCGACACGCACAAATTCCCGCCGACGAATCGAAAATCTCGGGACAATCCCGAGCGGAGCGAGCGTTCAACGCTCTGAGCGAGATCGCCGGTAATTGCGTTAATTCCACGCGTTAGTTCCTACGTGACATCGATAATTCACGAAGCGCGGGCGAGAGCGAGGCCGAAAAGCCGACGGACGTATTTAGACGATATTGGATCGTAAGAATTGCGCATCACGGCGACGTGCGCGATACGGAACTGCGACGATAAGCGAACGGAACTGCGGAAAAGCGCGCGCCGCGCGATAGACGCGATCTTCGCGACTATCGTTCCTTCCAGCGACCCTTCCAGCGTTCCGCTCGCATCCGTTATCGATTTTTGAACTCACCCGCGCGGAATATCCCATAAACGCCTACATGGTAATCCACGATCCAGCCTCGAAAACCGTGAATAATATCTTAATGCTCGGACGTGCCCCGCTCGTCCCGTCCGGGAATGTCTTTTATGATCTTTCGTACAAGGACGGAATCGCATTGCATGAAAATCGCAACGAGCCGTCGAGATCCAATTTTCCGCGATCTTTCCCCTCCCCTCTTTCACTCTCTCTCTCTCTCTCTCTCTCTCTCTCTCTCTCTCTCTCTCTCTCTCTCTCTCTCTCTCTCTCTCTCTCTCTCTCTCT
>JAHMML010000009.1:734921-786832 GCA_020341155.1 Eciton burchellii
CTCTCTCTCTCTCTCTCTCTCTCTCTCTCTCTCTCTCTCTCTCTCTCTCTCTCTCTCTCTCTCTCTCTCTCTCTCTCTCTCTCTCTCTGCTATTCCGTATTACGTTTCCGCTTCCAGCGGATTGATGCGGCGCGAACGTGTCGCGCGAGTTCGGCGAGCGGGTCTCGTCCTTTGACCTAATTCTTTCTCAACTTTCTTTTCAATCCTTCCTCCCCCCCTCACCCCTCCCCCTCTGCTCACAATCATAAAATAATTCAAGACGTATCAATCGGTCAACTCGGGCAAACGCAAGCTGCGGATTACGTTAATCCCAAGATCGGCGACAATAGCAAACGAGAAATGTAATCGATTCTCTTCCGGAAATGAGATTTCCTTTCCGTTAAGTCGGAAAAGCTTCCCTTGGCGCCTCGGCGGGGGGGAGAGAGAGAGAGAGAGAGAGAGACGCGAGAAAGCGATTTCCATCGTTTTCGAAAATAGTCCACCGGCGTTCCGGACGAGCAGCGAGAACGCGCCACCCTCTACGCTACGATATCCCTTATTTTTCGTTTACTCGTCGCTTCGCTCCCAATATTTTCGCTCGAGCGTGCCTTCCGATATTCCCGGCGCCCTTTATCGATTTTCGAGCGGCCGCCTCGCCGGTATCCTCGCCGCTGCTCGTTTCACCGATTCCCCTGTTTACGTACGTGGACGTGAGCGCGACGCGGCGCGACGCGCTAAATCCGCGTGTATCGTGATCCACGATCTAAGAACACGATAAATCTTATTACGTGCTCCGGGACTCGGTCTCCTCGTTTATCGTACCGCGGGTGGTACGGCGCGTCCCTCGCGACCCCGCGACCCTGCGACCCCGCGACCCCGCGCGGCTGCTCCACGGCCTGCCCATTCGGCTGCTTCTGTGTATCATTGTTGCGAGAGCAAGAGAACCGGCGCGGCGTGGCGCGCGGGTTCTCTTATTTTCCCATTTCCCGTCCCATCTCCCGTAATCGCCACTCGACCGAACGCCAAAGCGGTTCCGTCTATCGGCAGACAGCGATTCTCGAGCTCCATTCTTGCCGTATGTCTCGCGCGGAACTCCGCCACCGGAACAGAACGACACCGACGCGAGCTTCGATGTCAATTAGATGGGAACGCCGCTCTTTTAACCCGCCACTCTTTTTGGATATCGACGCAGACGCTGGAGAAGACGCTCATCCGGTCGAAAATGGAAGTCGAACTGATATTTTCGCGTTAGCGAAGAGGGAGAGGGAGAAGAGTGCTCTCCAAACGGTACCGTTCACTTCTCCGATTAATCTCTCCCCGTATTGACTTGACGATATCTCTCTCTCTCTTCTCTCTCTCTCTCTCTCTCTCTCTCTCTCTCTCTCTCTCTCTCTCTTTTAGCGACTTTATCGATTTTAACATTTACCTAGAATGCCGTAAATTACGCGCGCCCGCGCGATAAATCCCGCTACGGCCAACGCGACGTCGTCGTTCCCTTTCTTCATCTATTTTTTTCTATTTTATTTCTGTCTTGATCGCGTGTCGATTCCTCGTCGCGCGACCGCGCAACCGCTTTGTAAATCATGGCTCGGTTTAACGCGGCATATCCATTCAGGTTTCAACTCGCGAGCTTATTTTCCCAAGCGCCGGCGAAACTGATCTTCCCCTCCGCTGAGAACCGTCACGTATCTCGATCGATCATTAGCACGGCCGGATTAATTCGATCGAGCATCGTTAAAGGTGATTCGCGAATGTTATTCTTCATCGTGATCGTCGAATCGCAGCGGGATACCCTTTGTCAATCTTGCCATCCTTGCCAATCCTTTTCCTTCCCGTCTCGCGTTTCTACGTCGCGTTCTCGATCGCGAGCGCGCCATTTCCATGCCAACCCTCGCGACATCCCTCTGCGCCGCGGTGGGTTTTTCGTCATCCGACCTAGAAGAGGAACGTCCCTTCATAGATCACGCGGGATCCTTTATCCGTCCGAGTATTTACCCGCCAACGTTGGAAATCCATACGCATCGCGATCCACGATGCAGCGGCGCGATAAATCGCGCCGCGCCGCGTGTTTTTTGTCTCTGCCTGCCTCCGCGAGTGTCGAGCGCACTTTCTCCCCTCTCTCTCTCTCTCTCTCTCTTTGTGCCCCTCCCCCCTTCCTCTCTATCTTTCCTTCACAGGGGAGAGGAAGAGAAAAGCCACCACCACGGTATGGTGGTGATGCAGGCGCCTCCGATGCTTTGTAAATCGTCGTCTGTTTGCAGCAGCGCGTCGCTCCACCGCCTCGTCCCGCTCCGCTCCGCTCCGCACCCCATCCGACCCCGCCGCGTTTCTCTCTGTCTTCGGCCTCGGCCTCCGCACTCGCGCGCGCCCGTCACTCCCTTTCTCTCTGTGCAAAGTTCCGCGGTCGTAACTTCGTTCGTACGCGAGGAAGCAAATGTTATTTACGAGCAAAGTCCTCGTCATCTCAGTCGTCGTCCTCGCCGCCATCGTCCTCGCCGATGTCGCCGCCGCCGCCGCCGCCGCCGCCGCCATCGTCGTCGTCGTCGTCGTCGTCGTCGTCGTCATCGTCGATGTGTCGGGCGAGACGCGGCCTCCGTCGTAGGATTCCGATTGCAATTCCCTCTGTTCCAATCAAACTCCTATTTTCCGCGGGGGCTCTTGGCATGCGACGATAATGGAAGCGGGACGAGACACGGGAACG
The DNA here is from genome assembly GCA_020341155.1 of Eciton burchellii. Classification (NCBI taxonomy): domain Eukaryota; kingdom Metazoa; phylum Arthropoda; class Insecta; order Hymenoptera; family Formicidae; genus Eciton; species Eciton burchellii. Next base: position 737,602 of record JAHMML010000009.1, read on the forward strand.
ACAAAGCCGGAGAATCGAGCGGGCTAATGGACGAGGACGGAAACGACGCGAGTATCGCGCGATATTCTTTTTCTCTCGCCGCACGCGCGCACGGCGGCTCGCTCGCTTTTTCGAGCCGAACCGCAGCGGAAAACGATACGACGTCGCGATCGAAAACTTCTTCCTGCCCCTCTCCCACTCTCCCTCCCCCACCCCTCTCTCTCTCTCCATCTCCATGTCGAACGGAGTGAGGAGAGCTTGTTTTTCGAAAGCTGCGAAATTTCAGCTGCGAGCGGGCCAAAGTGAGCGATGAACTCTGAACTGGAGAAGCGGCGGTAGGAGAAGTTAGCGCGCGGGACGATGAGTTTTCGGCAGCCGGGAGAATTAGTTTATTCGCGGGTAATAAATTGTTTGGCGCGGGAAATAAAATCGAGCCGCGCGCGGTGTTTTCGCGTGGCGGCGCGTCGCGTAATCGAATCACGGCGGACCTTCCGCGGCTGCGGATCGATCGGCGCGTTGTATCTGGAAGTAAAATTCCAGGCCCTTTAAATCAGGGAATTTTATTGCGCCGCCGCCCCGCTGCCGGCGATCCTTTATCGAGCCTCGACGCTCGTAGGCCCGCGAAATGTCCGCATTGCGGTTACTGCTGGGCTTTTCCACCGTTTTCCCAGCGGCGTGACTTCCGCACAAGTCGCGCGAATAAAAGCCGAGCCCCTCAAATCTCGATTCCTCGCGCGTCGAGCTGGACGGTCCGCGTTTCGCGCTTCCCGAGCTTTCACGTTCATTGAAAGCGATCGCTATCCGCGGAACGCGACCCGGCGCGAGCCAGATTCTCGAGTGATTCTCGACCGATTCCCGGGTCACTGGACCCCAAGCCAAGAGGAATCACCGGATCACACGGCGAAGAAACATCGCAAAGATCGCGAGATCAGCCTTGTTGATGCGTCTTCGACGTTTCGCGCAACACCGTTTATATTTATAAATATTTATAAATATTTATTTAATGCCGGTTCGAGAGAGTGTAGTCAGCAAAGATGAGAGTCGTGAAAAACGTAACAACCTCCTTTAATCGTCCAACAACTTAACAGTTACAATATCAGGATAGCTCTATCTAAATAACAAATGTTGCATCTGGTTTCTCGCGGGACACTGAAGACACTGTTTTTCGCCGCTTGGTAACTGCCGATAGCGATAGCGATTCTTTTTTTGTTTCGACAACAATAGCGACGGGCCGTTCATTTTTGTTACTCATATTGAATTCATGTTCGTTACATCGAGAATATTCCGTCTATTCCGAGAAAATAACGTCTATAAGAATCCTTGACAAGCCTCCTCGGAAGCTATCGACATCATCGATCTCTACCGATTCGGATCGGATCTCCGCGAGAAAAATCCGCGAGAAACGCGACGAGAGAAATCAACGGCGATTACGTAACATTACGTATTATCGGGTAAACCAACGGTACGCGCGTCGCGGTCGCATGCGCTTTTTAATCGCACTGCATCAGGGGTGCAATTCGCCAGGCCGCGATCGGCAAACACGAAGGTCGTGTGTGCTCGTGACTACTAGCGGGTGTTGTCCCAAGTACACGCTGCGGCCGAAGCGAAACCGAAGATGAAGGAGGCGGAGGGAGGAAAGAGAGAGGGAGAGGACGGAGGGAGGCAAAGCGCGATATTAGATTCGCTGCATGTACGCGCGCAAGTACGCGCCCGCGGACGGAAGATCGCGGCGCCAAACGCGGAATGCCAGCTACGCCCGTAGCGTGGAATTGCATGCGCTTTCGGCGGAGATCTCCGAGCTCTCCTTTCTGATAAGCAATATACATCCCCCTCCCCCCGTTAGCGAGGAGTTATACACGTGCAGCGTGCGTCGAGCTATCGGCAAGCGACCATGAAAACCGCAGCTGCGGGTCGGGGAGGCTTACCGGAGCGCGGAAGATCTTTGAGGATTCCCCTCGCGCTTTTCCACACGCGCGATCAATCGATCGATCAATCAAGAGATAAGTAACTCCGATCGACGTCACGGGAGTCTCGATCGCGGCATCCGGGACCTCGACGAGCCGCGATCTCGCTCGTCGTCTGACAAATCTCGACCCACACGTGGATCGTTCATGAGGGAAGGCTATGAGTCTTTTGACAAATTATACGAATCATCGCTCGGCGAGTGCATCGCGATAAAGTCCGCGAGATGCCGATGGATCGATGATTTGGATCTTGCTTTATGCACGCCAGACGCGTGTTTGCGAGTAAATAAATTAATCGTCGATCGAAATCGTGCCTGAAGAATGTTTACGTGTCATGTACATATATTTCACACGCACGTGTCTGCGCATCGCTCTTCACCCAGCGATTTATCACTCGTCTCCGAGAAATATCCTTCCGATGTAAAACCGAGCGGCGAATCCGCGTGAATTTTCAACTTCGCTTCGCTTCGATCTCGAGACGAGACACCGTCTGCTTGCAACCATCTTATTAGGCAGGAATAAACTCGCGACAGAAGCAACGATTCGGGCTCGACGGCGCTCGACGTCGCGCCTCCTTCGACGCCCACGTGACTCGTGATCTCGAAATAGAACCGAGCGGGGTGCAGTTCACGGCCGGAAGAAATGGCACGCGTCTCAGTACCGGTCGCTACGACGGTCAAGGACAATTAAAGCTCCGGAAGAGCCCGGACGTACGGAGAGCGGCAGAGAAGGAAGAGAAACGCTAGCGTTGTTGCAGTGCAATCGACGAATCGCCAACGACATTGTCTCGGGACTTATCTCGCAGAGATAAGAGAGCCGAGTAGCGGAAACGCGTGCGACGATGCATCGTAAATTAATCGAGAGCTCCCAGCTCTCGGATTAAAATCGATCTGATGAAGAGGGGAGCGATTTTTATTACACGCGCGCGCGCGATAGAGCGCGGCGAAGCTTTGCACGTCCTTAACAATAAGATCGCGCGCTTTCATCGAGACGCTCGCCTCTCCTCCACCTTTTATCGCTCCCCCGTGTCCCCTTGCCGCCCTTTGCGGGATGAACAAAGTTCTCTTTTCTTCTCTCTCCCTCTCGACTGAGAGAAAAATTTTCTCTCAGCGGTCGCGGGTAACGTCTCGCGTATTTTCACGGACGGTTCGAGGTGACCCAATGCGAAAAACTCGAATCGCTTTTTATGAACGACGCAAATGACTCCGCTCGCGTAAATGGCGGTGGCGCGAAAAAAAGAAGGGGGGGGCGAGAGGGAGGAGGAGGGAGGAGAGAGAGAGAGACGGAGAGGGAGAGGGAGAGGGAAGGAGGGAAGGAGCGAGGTTTTCCGCCCGCGCGATAAGGTTTTTTTTCCACGATAGCTCTTTTTTGCCGGCGGACGCAATACATCGCTGCATTTGCGTACTCTCTCTCTCTCTCTCTCTCTCTCTCTCTCTCTCTTTCTCTTTTTCTATCGACTCTATAGCGCGACGATAGAGACTCGCTAGGGCCGTTGAACTTTGAACGCTCTGCAGAGGGTGTCCATAAAACGCCAGGTTGATATGGCAGTTTTGATAACCATTCGAACACTTTTAATTGATATCTGTTTGCGTTTGCATAGTTTGTATACGCGCGTCGCATATATATGCGCGCTTTCATCCGGGACGGGATAACTGCCGGACGAAAATAGAAATTTAACGGGACGATATTCTATTTTATTTAAATCAGTCCCTAAGCGTGGCGCGCGCCCCCATCTCAGACGCTCGCGGTCCGCGCCGATAGTCGAAATGGAACGCGCGTAAATCACCCGCGGATGACATTTCTCGCTTCAACTTGTAATTTGCACGTTCCACGAGTTTCCGCGGCCCCGCCGATTGCGATGTTAAAGATGTGACAACCGTGAACCGTGTACGAGCGAGCGAACTTTCATTCTCTAATAGGAGAAATTTTCTCGGCGAGTCGGTTAACATCTCCGCCCTTTCCACGGATCAGGCGAACCCCGAAGAGAGAAAGAGAGAGAGAGAGAGAGAGAGAGAGAGAGAGAAGAAGAAGAAGAAGAAGAAGAAGAAGAAGAATAAAGGAAACAGGGCAGAATCGGTTTTTATAAGCGACGCAAACGGCCACCCTCGTAAATAGTGTCCGTGGAAAAAGGGTTATTTTCGCGATAAGCTTCTTTCTTCGAATTCTGTCTTTTTTCTTTGTTGTGCGTTTCCACGCGCGCGCGCGTCCATTTTTGCCTCCACCGGTACGACGAAAGTTCGAGATACCGCAACATTTAAACCCTGTCGATAGAGCCCTGGCCTCGGTATACCAATTTCCAACTTGGCGCGTTTTCCTTAACTCCCAACGGTGGCTCAATAACGGTGTGCTGGCGGAACCGAGAGAGGAAGGACGAGAGGGAAGAGAGAGAGAGAGAGAGAGAGACTAGAGGAAGTCGCTCGACAACTGCGAAACAAACTTAAGAGTGCAAGGCGCGGCTCGACGAACTTGGGGTATCGCACGATCTTAAGAATGCGAGTCTGATTGCTTTCTTCCCAACTACAAATTATTTGGACTGTCTTCTTCCCGCGTGCCGCTATACGCGGCAACTCCGCCGGAACCCGACGTATATCCAGACCGGATATCCGACCGTTTTAACCGTCGTGCCGTCGAAGCGACGTGATGCGCGCGTCCGTTCGTACACGAGCCGGTCACCGCACGGAAAATTGATTGCATCCAGGGCGCATGAAGGGCCCTCGTGAAACTTTACTTTTACCATCCCGACAGAGGGGGGCAAGGAGGGAGGGGAAGGAGGAGTAGAAAAATTCGGCGCAAAATAGCGACCCTCATCCGATTATTTTTCAGAGAGGGACCCGACGCAAAGTGCGAGCCCCGAGCTTTTCGAGGCCGGTGTATCTACGGACGGTCCTAGATGCGGATGATGATACTTCTTCGTCGGAAGAGAGAGAGGGAGAGAAAACGCAAACGATGACGACGACGATGGCGGCGATGCTGAAACTATACGGTTATACTCGTACAGGAACTCGGCAAAAAGTGCGTTCCCGGACAGCAGAGCTCATCCGCGTATGTCCGGCCATATCGAAAAACTGTGGGGATGCGCGAGGAAAGGGAGCGGGGAAACGGATGTGCGGACGAACGGGCGATCGTCGATGAACGCACGGACGAACGGACGAACGGACGAACGAACGAACGGACGAACGAACGAACGAAGGAGCGAACGACGAGCGAGCGAGCGAGTAGACGGAGGAACGGTTTAAAGAACGCCCACGTTCCTTCTCTCTTTGTCCGGTAAGATCGCGTTATCGGGTCGGCGAAATATTGTTATCGCAGCCGCGCGACGGTGAATCACCGATGCGAGAGCACAAAGGCCCGCCTGCTTGCCCGCCGAGCGAGGAAAAGGAGAGAGGAAAGGGAGGACGATCGACGATAACGATTGATCGGCCGGCGAAACGTATCGAGGCTTGTCGGAGGACGCGGACGAGGAGGAGGGGAGGGCGGGCGCTCCGGCGAAGGGAAAAGCGAGACAAGGTGGGGGAGACGAGCGAGCGCGACGATCTGGCTGCTGCATGCGAAGGATGCATTATGGGATTACGACGTGAATGGCCGTTTCCAAGTTTGCCGCGCGTAACCGAAGTTGGCCTCGCGAGCGTGCGGCGCGAATGGCAAAGCGACGCTACCGTCCACGGGGATGTTCGGGGTTGAAGTCGCGATACCACCCCGTTGCTCGCTCGCCGTCCCGAAAACTTGACTACGAGTTATTCGGGCGGGCGTACGCCGAGTGTACTTGAAAACTTGGCGAATTTCGAGTCGATTTTTCCTCGGCGAAAGTTTGATTGGTCGCCGTCCTGTTCTCGCCGACTTTTTAATTTTCAATATCACATCATGTCGCGAGAAAAAAGAAAAGCAGGAAACTGGAGACCGGATTAGAATTCTGGCTCCTGGGAGCCGCGTCCAGTCTAGCATCGACCCTCACCACATCACGGATAAATAAAGGTGCGTTTTCACGTGTGTCCCTTTTAATTTAATCGCTTCTTCTCGGGCGTTTCCACTTTACGTCGAAAGTGAGACCGACCCGTGAGACGAAATGATTCCGTTTGCTTTGCTCGGTATTTATGATCCCAGCGCGGACGGTTTGATTAAAAAGCGGCTTCCGAGAGAGGAAAGACGTAAGAGAGAAAGAGAGCGACGAGGAGACCGGCAAGGGAACGCGATAGCGTTTGAGAGCGGAGCGCTTGCGGCTGGCTATTCAGAAATCGCGGAAACGTCGAGCGCCGTTCCTCGAACCGCGGCGGCGGTAGCGACAGCGGCGGGAGGGGGAGGGAACGATGGAAATGAAACGAACGACGGCGGACGATATTTTATCTGATTTTATTTATGTCGCGCGTCAGCAACGGCATCCAATTTTTCCCCTGAAAAATCGGTAAGACGCCGTTTTCCGTTAAGAGGCGGGGCGGCGCGACTGATACATCATCCCATCGTCGATAATAAACAGCGCGATATTTCCAATTTTCGGCATGTACATGTACGCAAGTACGCGCCGAGACGTGACGCGATATTTGTGAGGCGTGCGAAATATATGGTAGAGAACGTCACGCAGGAGGAGAAGAAAGAGAAGGGAAGGGAAAGCAAAAGAAAAAAGAAAGAAAGAAAGAAAGAACTCGCCGCGTCGCGCCGGGATCGCGCGAAAGCTACGCGGCGGCGCGACGACGACGACGACGACGACGACAACGACGTTCCTTACAAATCCGGTGCGCGCGGCTCGTGAAACTTACATGCCGGCGACGAAAATAAAAACTCGCCCGGGCTGCATTTTCAGCAGTCGGCGTGCTTGCATTATGCAATTTTCAGCGCGACTCGACGCGCAATTTTCAGACCGACCCGCCAACACCTCGTTATGCAGTCCGCGTGCGCGACGCACGTTTTCGCGCAGCTTACCGAACGTCACCGAAGCAACGATCCATCTCGGGGGGGTCACCGGATTCCTTCCCGTTACAATCCGCCAAGACGCACGGAGTCAAACGCGCCTAAACTCAAAGTCCTCCCGACTCACGTCACTTCGCGCGCGCGCGAGCATCAAAGGAAAGCGAAGATGCGAAAGCAGCAGGTTTCCCACGGCGTCGTCTCTCTTCTTTCCTCTCGAAAGTGCTATCCAAAAGGGAAGACTGAGCCGGACTCGGGCGAGTGCCAAATGATATCTCGAGGTACCAGGTGACCGAGGGCAAACTGGTCGGCAACCGGTAATCCGCGATGCCATTCTCGCATTGCCGATCCGGAATTTCATTTTCCTCGCATCGATACAAACGCGCACGTGTCCACGAGTGGGTCCGGGATGGTTAATATCCATCGGCATACACGCGTACGTACGCGAAGGCGGGCACAGCACACATCGGCGTGGAGGCTGCCTTGCGGCGCGCGCCTTGGCCTCAAAATCAATACGCTCCTGCATCGCGCGGCGCGGCCGTTATTAAAGACGCTCCGCGGCCCGGGACCGGGACAGCGACAGCGTGGATGGCACGGCGTTGATAAATATTCCGTGGATGCGCCCGGGACAATCGTCGGGTAACGACCGAGTCGTGTCGGCGCCCGATGAGACGACCGGAGGGACGGTGAGACGCTTTTGTTCGGCCCGAGCACGTACCGTGTATTAGTGTTACACGGGGGATGCCGGGGATGGCGGGGATGGGGGGGGGGGTCCCCGCGGTGGCCGGGAGAAAAATCGGGAAAACCCACGCCCGTCCCCAGGAATGCTCCCTTAAAGCCGCCGTCGCCGCCGCGCGCATTATCGCTGTTCCGTTTAGGGCGGGAATTCTCAGCGCGATTGCGCCCGCAGGACGAGATTCGCGAGCAGCTCGCTGTTCGAAGCAGCTTCGCTGCTCGAATAGACGAATCGGCGTGAACGCCGCGTTTTCATGAGAAGACTAGCCTGCGGCGTTACAGCGGCGATGAGGATGCGGGATGCCTCCCCTCCTCCTCCCCCTCCCCCTTCCTCTCTCTCTCTCTCTCTCTCTCTCTCTCTCTCTCTCTCTCTTAATTGTATGCACGTGCGTATCACGCGCCAAGTCCCAGGGATGACGCAATGACAAGTCGGGGACGGCGGCTTTTGAAAAAATTACTCGCCGTTTCTGTGGAAATAATCGTAGCAACGTTCGACGTTGATTACGAGAACGCGCTGGATTAAGCGTAGCTTAATGGTGGTCGCTGACAATGGTAGTTACATCGGCTATGATTAATAAACTAATTGGAGTAATAAGTAATTTAGCTGCGCGAATTTGCTTTGCCGTCCGGCAAGGCTGAGCTCGCGCGTAGCGAAATTTGCGCGCAAGCATCGCGCTCTATCCGCGTTCTCGTTATTAATTGTAAATAATAATACCGTTATTGCGTAATGCAAATCGCGGATCATCTGCGGGGAAATGCCACAATGGCATCGAGCCGTCTCTCGCGGCTGCCTCGCAATATCAATCCGCGGCACACGTCGCGGCGCGCACACGCGCGGAAACGCGAGTTTCCAAGAGATCGATATATATCGTCCGGATGGAAAATGTGCCATCTCTCTCGTCGATTCTTATCGCTCCCTTCCTCTGCAATGTTCGCGACCTTCTTCGATATAATTTCGCTGTTTCGAGCGTCGTTTCGTTCCGTGATCCGCCAATACGGTCGCGATAACGACCAAGTAATTTCCCGGCGCGTGCGGCCGAGGAGGTCAGTCAGTCTAGTGACTTTATTACGCGAACGGTGCATTCCGCGTGCACAATCGATGCGACATCGGGCGGATCAAAAGCGCGCGCGTCCTCGCTGTCTTGCGATTGATCGTCGCGAGCGAGTTGTCCAACGACAACTCGCCACTCCGATCAGGAGCGCGCTTTGTCCACGTAAATTGTAATCTAGGATAACTCTCGGCTTTGTCGCTCCTCGCTCTCTCTCTCTCTCCCTCTCTCTCTCTCTCTCTCTCTCTCTCTCTCTCTCTCTCTCTCTCTCTCTCTGTCTCTGTCGCTGTCTCGGTCTCTATCGGTTTTCCTGGTTTTCGCGGTTCCCGCAGCCGCTTTCGCGCGAGTCGACATGGTATTAGCGCGTTTATCGTGCCATTTCATTGCAGTCCACTGGCTGCCTGTTAATTCGTCCCTTTCGTCCGGAGCCCTTTCAGCCATTCGGACCGCATTCTTAATGCCCGCTCAACAGTGGCGCGACGTTATCGCGATATGCAATAGAGACACTTACGCGCGCGTTAATAATATCACGATCGACGGGTATAGTATTGTCGCGTACAGAAGCGGATCAGAGTTGAAACCTCGCCGTCACCAAGTTAATAATGCCATTGAAGCCAAGTTCTGTACGTTTGCTCTCGACGTTTGTGTTCCCATTCGCGATTTCCTCGGGAAACGCTTCCATCTCCTCGGGAACTTATCGAGTCGTATCGGCGACATTCGCGGCGAGCTATCGAGGTATCGTAAGGAGAGAAAGATAAGCGAGCGGGAATAGAGACAACGAGACAGTTTTTTCGGTGAATCGACGGCGCGAGAAAGGTGAATCGCGAAACAAGTTTTATGCAGCGCGGGCTCTCAGCGCGGACATTATTCCTTCGAAAATTTCTCTCTCCGAGACTCCCTCCTTCGCTGCTTCGCGCTACAAAGCGCGTTATTCCAAAACTATTTCACCAGAAGAAATAAAAGTCACCGTCTATCGAGAGCTGCGCACCGATGCAGCTTCGGAAATAACGGCGACATTCCCGCGAGGTGAAACGCGCGCCTCGGAGCTAACGCCGCGCCATTTTTCCGATCCGATTCTCCGTAAGAATCTCCGTAATTATGACCGCGTGTCGATTCGTGCTCGAATGCTTGAATACCTCGGTAAAAGCAACGGCGGAAAAAGGAAACGGCGGATGGAGCGAATTCCCCGAGGCAGAGGCAGAGGCTCGCCGCTGCCGCCACCAAAGGGAAGAAAGGGAGAAGCACCGAGCACCGAGCACTAAACAAGAATTTAGATTAAAATTCAGAAACGTGCGTCCGAGGATGCGAACGACGGACATCCCGCTCCATCGAGTAGTCACCACGATAAGGCGGCGTGTCGCGCATCGTTGGCGACACCATCGGCAACGTGATTCGCGCGACGACATAATTCCGCGATGCGCACCGCGTTTTATCGCGATCGAAGCGTTCTGGAGCGCGAGCCGATCGCGCGAACGCCCGTCACCTTCTCGTTCTTCGCCTTGGAGATCGATCGCGAATGATCGATCGCGCGAAATCGCGACGCGATAGTCGCGAAGATTCCAAGATGCCGCGAATGGACGCGTCGTCCGAAAACTTGGACGAAGGGACGCGTGATCGTTGATTAAACGCGTGGGATAACGCGAGGGATCGTCGACGAGAAATATCGGGAAATAAGAGAATCGAAGCAAAGTTTCGAGTTAAAAAAGAAATCGGATATGCAGCGTCGGTGATGACGATGAATCGACCGATGAAAATAGATCGCTGATCGCGTTCATCGCCGGTGGCGATGTGTATCGTAAAAATCTGCAAAATTCATACCGCGACGATCTTTAACGGTCTCCTCTTCTTTTTTATTTCCGACTCGCTGATTAGTTGGTAAAAATAGAACGGCGAATGTGGAGTCATCTCGATATTAACGCCGTGTATGAACGTCGTTAACGTGACAGACGACAAAAGGAATGCCGTAAGCGAGCGTAAGGGCGTTCTGTCCGATATTCATTGCGCGACAATTGCGTATCAAATGGCCGATTATTGACGTACAGCTATGGCGTAATGTGCTTGACGTGATATAATAATAACGGTGTTTGAAAACTCTCGGACACGCGCTGACAAAATGCTAACGTACATGGCGATAAAATAAACAACAAATGTCATTTATTAGCCCTTAGCGTGATATGTCGTAACGAAAACGATCGGCTCTATTGTTTCACAGCTAGAGATTTACGCCTATTTTACGATTGCTTTATTGTCCGCTACACTTTCGCGCACGCTTCATCTCCATATGCATATTTATATTAATATCTTAACAGGTTAGTGTACAGGGAGTGTACAGATTCAGTGATGTAAACATTGATTTTGTATGCAAAATAAAATCTGATCTATATACGCTATACACGCATTCTCTCGTCTGTTTTGTGTATGATTAATGAATAAAGAAGATATCGATTATTCTTAATATAATAAAATTTAAAAACATTATGTGTACTTTGACTTTAATAATCGCGATATTCGAATTCGCACGGGGAAATGCACTCGTAAATAATTCAATGCAGCGGAACAATTTCGCTGCGTTGAATATTTATATAAAAGTGGTATTTTTGAATTTCTGAATGAATTTTCACCTTGTTCATAAAATATGGGATGCCCTAATGCGCCGCGATGTGAGCGAAATATTTAAATAACCAAGATCGTCCAATCCGGACGCTCTTAACCGATTAACATCAGCCAATATCTTCATATTTATAAGGACGCACGTAGGTTCGCCCGCTTGCTCGCGGAGAGTTTAAAAAGGAACTTTCGTACGCGGCACGTAACTGCACTGTAACATTACCTGAGCGTATAAACATCATGGCTGCAGTACAAGAGGATTACGCTCTTCTCGAATAGCGTGCACACGCGCGCGCGCACACAACGCGCGCGCGCATCCGCAGGTTCATTACGTTAAAGAGTCCGCGAGGGAAGATCTTTAACCTGCGCTTCATTACCCACGGACGGAGCACCGAAATTCGAAGCGTTGATCGATCGCGAGAGACTGCGAGGACGTATCTCGACCGTACACGTCGAGCACGCAGCACAAACACCGTGAACGTCGCCGCGTACGACACCCTCGCGCACCTTCAGACCGCTCGAAAATTTCCTCAATCCCTGTACAGCAGCAGCGTGAACATCGCGAGGAATCGCGCGATGGTTTGGAGCCGCGCGAAGATCGAAATGCGATTGAGCGCGTATCGCCTACTGGAGTCGCCCGGAGGGTGTAATGAACCCCGGACGACGACCGGCCGATGACGTTTGTCCGTTAGTGGCGCTCCATCGTCAACGAACGGGATTCCGGGTCGTCGGTGAGGCGTGAAAGCCACGCCGGGGATGCGCCTCGCGAGAATGTCGAATTTAATGCACAAATGCGGGATTCGTGTACTCACCGCAATGCAGTGACCTCCACCGCGCGGCCGTTGTCAACACGCCGAACTTGCCTCCCTCCGTGTCTGCGACGCGATTCGACCAAGGATTCGGAGCGAGAGGGTTGCTGCCGCTATCGCTATCGCTGTCACGACTGTCGCTGTTGCTGCCGCTACTCGTGACAGAAAGCACAAGCACAACCGAGAGACAGTGACATTTCCATCGACACAACGGAGGTTCGGTACACGACGGCCGATTCGATCGCAGGTCACTTACGTTCACCGCACCACACGCGTACGCGCGCGTCAACGTTACGCGCAACGATTAACGCGCGACCTTCGTCACAGTCACACACACGGCCGGAACCCTGCTGGAACGCGGAAAAGGAAAGTTTTTTTCGGGCTCGACGCGGACCGCCGAATCGATGTGTAACATTACACTTCGCAACTGTCTTTTTTGATTCTGCGGATGTGCCCGCGACTAGCGGCATCCCGCGGCGCGCCGGCCTACCAAGTGCCACGGCGCCAGGCGGGATGTTTGAAGGCGCGGAGCGAAGAGCTATTATACGCTTTCAGTCTAGGAATCTCTCGGAGCATTGTCTTCAAAATAATGCTGACTATTGAATTCTTTAAGTAATTCGTTGTTGCAATGTTTTCCAGCAAAACACTAGAGATAGGGAGAAATAGGGAGTAAATATCATATCAGGAGATATAAGATATCGTCGATATGGTAAAAATTTAACGAACATCGTATATCCAACTTTCTCATATAATTTATTTGCATATATAGTTTGGTTTTCCATAATATTGTATAAGAACATAACTTTTAATATTAATTTTAAATATAGTACTAATGCTTAAAATTCATCGTTGGAGACTCCACCGTATCTCATTGATAATTAATAATCATAACGCAAGAGTAACAGCACGATAAGCACATTTTTTTGCGTACTTCTTGCAACTACGATATAGAAGCACCCATTTATACACACACACACACACACACACACACACACACACACATAAAATTAATATATTACAACGTATATATGTATAATCTTTTTTTTATATTTACATAAAAATTAAAACGATACAACTTTCTCCAACTTAAGTCGCGCGTTTCTTCGAGTCCGTGCACGTGCATGCAAATGAAACATGTATGTGTGTACGTATAATACGTGTATGTGTGTACGTATATTGAGCTAACTTAAAAACAATTAAGTCTCTTTCCGTTCATGTAAATTGGAAACACATCGGTAGTGAAAATTGACACATAAAGGCACGCTAGGTTTACACAGCAAATAATGGTTGCCTGACCATAAGCTCAATGACATAATCGCTACAGTGATAAATAATGTAAATATTAAATAGATATGCGATAATGCATGATACGATTATCGTAAGGCATCAAACTTTACGGGCTAAATATATTTGTCCAACATAAATGCCGTTCGTTCTGAAATAAAATTTTTATCCGGTATTATTTAAATGATTTCTATGATGAAGTTTTTTTTTTCCATTTTGATATCGTCGATATATAAATACAATTTTTAACACGCTGTCTATAAAAATGTTTACGCGATACATAAGATACTAATCGCAATTATTAAATTCATTATCTTATCTTGTTACCGCTTTAGTATTTATAACATTATACATAGGAATATATAATACAAAAACCTGCAATAGAAGGTATATTTACTCATATTGAATTACAAAAATTTACGAGTCCCTCGTATCGTACTCGCATCGCAATGTGACAATATTCCATAAACCTAATTAATATCCATTACATGTGGTGTCTGTTACTCGGTTATACCAATTGCAGATTGGGAATTTTACGCGACATTTGTACTAAATAATATAATACATATGTATACGTGAGTCGCATCTTGAAACAGATGATATTAATATTAGAACAGTACAAGATGTCACTTGTTTGATCATCTTTGATGATCTCAGCGTAAAAATCCAAGACACTAACGTAAAGAATTTCAAGTAGATTTAAAGAATGCGTTATATGCAATTTTTTTTTATTTAATACTCCGATAAAAAATATGAGATTTTTCAATATATTTACAACGTATTAAATTGCACTGAACAGAAGCGTGTAATGTTTCAAGTTAACAGTACCAATATTTTATGAATTCACACGTATCTTCGCAAGCCTAAGATGAAAAAGTAGAAAATTTACGTATCGATAGATAGCTAGCGCGATTTGCAATAATTGGAACTCTAGACTCTTTGTAAACGGAAGGCTCATCGAAATAAAGAATTCCGTAATCAGAATTTAAGGCCACAAAATCTCTGCCGTGATAATAATGTTTATTATCTAACGGGACGTAATTGTTTTACAATAAAATAAGCTGTACAAATATGTAGGATGGAATGTTATATTAACTCCGTGTCGTTTAGAATATACGTTAATTTCAAAGTTAATTTCGAATAAAATATATATTACATAATACAAGGTAGGCGATCGTATATGACATTGACTTTGTCAACCTCGATTATTATTCGCCACTGCTAACGACGATTAATCGAGCAGAGGCAATATTTATATTATCTTTCCATTGGATGTTTCATCGCATACCAAGATATTGTTGAAATATACAAATGATTACATTCTTTCGGGAAACAATCTTATTATCAATCTGTCCTGCCATTTAATAAATCATGCATAATTATGCTGCTTGAGCACAACATATATATATATATATATATATATATATATATATATATTTAAATCATTATTAAATTAGAAGAATAAGCAAGGTATAAATTAATAATAATAAAAACTGTAGCCAATTGATTTGATGGATATTCATTTTTATTTTTGTTAATTCGTCAAGAGACGTATATGTTTTATAAACAAGTCTATTATAGAGAATACTTGTAAGATCCTGCATCATTCATTTCATTTACAATAATTTTATTTACTAACTTACATTTTTTAATATAAAATTAAGATTTTTTTTGGGGGGGCAAAAAAATTTTTTCCGCTTCGTATCATATATATTTTCTTGCCTGTTCTTCTAATAATCAGTAACGAAGAACTGTATTTAAATTTTTTTGTACATTACAAGAGTATACGCTTTCGAATAACATTATGTTTATGCGATGTCACTCTTTATTATTCGCTAACTATAAAAAATTGTAAAAGAAAACGTATGAACAAGAAGACTAAGTCATAAATCTATATATATATATATCCACATAAAATATATCTAACAAACATTCACCCTTGCTTTAACAAAAGACATGAACACTTTTGCAGAATAAACAGCGAAAAGGGAGCATTAAAAGTTTGTGTGTTCTTAAAGCTGAAAAAGAAAGAAGTGAAATTTGGTGTGCCATAAAAATACAATTAAAACTATAAATCGATATTCACAAAGTTTTTATAAAAATAGTTGTTAGAATATTATTTCTCATAATAATTCGTGATGCATCAAACTATAGATTAAAATCTGATTAGAGAAAAAGTAATTATTTTTGCAAAAACTTAGATAAATATAATTTCGAGTATTTCGAATAATATATCAGACAGAGAGTATTAATATTACGTTATATTAATATCTTGTGATTTGAAAGCGAGAAAAATACAGTATTATATATGCAAATAACATCTGTCGTTTTCTTTTCTTACTTTCAAATCACAGAATGACATTAATAGTACTTCGTTTTCAGATAATTGCGATATTATTTTCAAACAATCAATGAAATAATTTGAAATGCCTTGTTTTGATATATAACTATTCTTTCATGATCCGTATATTATCTTTTTTGATAATATTCTGATACTATCAATAAATGAGAATAATCAATAAATCAATATCACGTCACATTGTTATAGCAGCCAAATCACTTCTTCCAGGAAATCCCGAGATTGAGATAATAAAAATATAGCGTATCTTTAAAAGTGAAGTTTGTTATAATATTTAATTATTATAAATTCCCAGCAGCACTTTTCTCAGATTATGCAAGTATTTTTTATTAAATGTTATTGATAATTTGAGAAGTGTATGTATCATGCGGAAAGACTCATTGAAATTATTTAAAGAAGTTAAGAAGTTAATCACTTTAATCTTTTAATATATCGTTCTCAACTTGTTTTAATATTGTTGCTCACATTTAAGAGACAATTAAATCTGTTCCTTTAAGTGCGGGGATTGTTTAAATAGATATAATGTTAAGACAATATGCTTTTCCTGTGTGTACCTATAGATATATGTATATGTAATATATACATTATATTACAGATATCATCATGAATAAAGGTAGTTCGTGCTAGTCGACTCCAGCAAAACCTTGAGAACCTTCAATTGCTTTAACTAGCTTATCCCTGAGTTGTTGATAGCTTTTATACGGAGGAAGGTCAATTCGATTAAAACTGGAAAAAACAATTCACAACGTTGTACGTTTTATGCACGATAAAGATTTCTAGAGATTATTTCACTGATAAAACTGATAAGCCAATTCAATGATAAAACTAGGTCAATCCGATGAATTGATATTATCTTTTGAAGTATATAATGCATAAAATGTGTGGAACAATAGAGTTGTGTACAATATAAGTTTGCAGATAAAAGCAGATTGGAAAGCGACACAAAATTTTTAAAAATTATTATGTTAATTCCACAAAAGAAATAGCGACTCACCATGTATGAGCTCTTGGATAATTCTCCGGTGTACCCCACCTCTCAATCGTAAATAACTGCGGCCCATTACTACCGTAAAGCTCTTTGAATCCATTCATCGGGACACGCGACGTGCCAGTTACAAACTGTAATAATCTAGAACGCATCTCGTTACTGAACGACAAGACGACTCGCCAGAACCATTGCACGACAATGTGGTTTGCGTGATAGTCCCCTTTGTACAAAGTATTCTGCTTCCAATCTTTCACGTCGATATGCTGTATGCCGCACATTAACAACTCCAATTCGTGCTCGTCGAATATCTTTACCAACGTCGGTGGTACAAGAGCATTGAATCCTTCTAAGAAAGCGTTCATTTGTTCCTGCACACGGGATACGAACCGCCACTGTATGACCAAACCTATATATTCGTCCTTATTTTCATCCGTCAAAGGAATATTAGCACCATCTGGCTTCAGTTCTCTCTGAGACGTATGACCGAAACTTTCTTCGTCGAGACAGAAAGTGAGCTCCAATTCGCTAGGATCATTCTCTTTAATCCACAGGAGAGAATTGTAATATTCAGAATCAACGCTCTCCATGTCCTTCAAGTCGATCGATTTACCCAGCATCATTTTATAAAATGGTCGGATAAAGAAAGCTGAAACAAATGCACACGTTATGCCAGTTAAGGAACAAATATGGAAAAATTTAAATCCGCGAGGAATAAAAATCTACATTTACCATCCAAAAGCTTGCCATGATAAACAGCCATTCCCGCTATACGTCCGATAAATTTGAAGTAATTCAAGTGCTCCTCGTTACACACACCAGAACAAGGATTAATTTGCAATGTATAATTGTCTCTGGATAGAAAGAACGTTATCTTTATATCGCGTTTGGAAAATCTTAGAATCCAAGATGATCTTATACTTACGTTGCGGAATATTCGAAGAGTCCATAATACGGATTGAACATTTCTTTAGACAATAAAAAGAACCATTCTCTCGCCAGGCCACCGTAATCTAAACCTACCTCGCCTTCAAATTCCACCCACAATTTTGTCTTTAAAATATCGACTCTGTTGACGGAACTTATAATACGATATGAATCCTCCAAGATGTTATTTCGTCCGACTTTTATCTCAAATTTGTTAGGAATATTGTTCTGCGACAAGATATTGAGATGTTACACAGATACACATGACAATCTATTGCTACATACATATATGACTTAATTAATTAATATAAATTCATCTACGTACAGGCTTTCTAAGTTGCGATTTCAAGTATTCATATTTGCGTTTGTAATCTCTGGAATACGGCACAGCCTGAAAAATTGATAAACCCGTTAAATTATCAAATGCACTTAAAATACATTATGCGCTTTGCATAAAAATACATGTAAAAGGTATCTGTAATCGTACCGGGCCAGCAATTTGAGGATTGGACATGCGTGGATCTTCCCATTGCGTTGTTCTTGTATCTGTGATAATAAACAATCAAGTATAAATTTAGATCAAGTATAAATTTTCAAATCTAATATTTTCATCATCACATTATCATACTATGATCTATGAAGAAAATTCGTCCATCCGTGTGTACCCTTTCTTCCCATCCTTCCGGAAGAGGTCCCAATTGATCTAAATCGCTTCTCGGTGTCGTCGACGGTGCGATATGATTAGGTATAGAACTTGGTCGTCCCGTTCGGGGATCAATCCAGGTTGTCGCTCTCTCATTGTGATCGATAAAAAATATTCTACCATTAGGTGCTACCTGCATACCCCAACCAGGAGGCAGACCTTCGTCATTAGAAACAGGCAAGGTAGGTTTTGGACTGTCGATCTAAAAATGTCGCGTTAAAACGATCACGTTAAAATCAGATGTTAGATAATGCATGTTAGATAATACATAGATAACGCTAGAAATTAATGGAGCATATAATAAACATCGAACATACTTGTTCTGAAGAACGTCTCGAACCAGCGGGACTATCAACATTGTCATCAATCTGTAAATATAACGTAAAAATATATTTATATATTGCATACTGACAGAATAGGGCACATAGCTGAAGTAAAATTGATACATATATTCATGAATACAACAAGCTGTACATAATAATTTCAAACAAATTTCGCATATGTGCGATTGCAGGACTTCAAAGCGTAGGACTTCTATTGCAGTTTATGAAGAATATTAACAGAAAGATATTAAGAGAAATTCATGCCTTTTGTACATAAAGAAAAATTTTCAAACTAAAAAATATTAAACGGCGTGCTACATAGATGCTATATTAAAAGCAGAACCATACGAAAAAAGGAAAATTATTTTATTAAAATTATTATGCAATAAATTATAAAATATAATCTCCCTCTTTTGTCTCATAAAAGAAACGATGCATTTTTATAATCAATAATATATGATATAATATAATACCTTTTATAATATATCGTACTATAAAAGGAAAAGAAAAAGAGAAAGGAATTGTTGTATGATAACACAATTGAAATTTATTTATAATTTAATTAATTAAAATATTTTAATGTATAATCATTTCGATGTTACAATGTTTATGTAATTTAAATGAATGTTTATGTGTAATTTATCTGTAACTCTAGTTCAGAGTAAATCGCATTGGGTATCAAATCAAAATAATACGTAAGATAAATCTTACTTACGCCATAATTCACTCAATAACAAGCACATGTATCTACACATCAAAGCATTACAATCAAAACGAGAATGAACAACGTTGCATATATTAATACCTGTTCTTCAGATTCGCTAAGGTAGCCACGTTGATCGACAGAACGTCCGGAGTCTGAAGAAGTATCCCCAATACCCCCTCCCCTATGATCCCCACCCTCACAATCTCTTGTTTCCGAATCTTCATCGTCCTCGCGTAGAACTTCACCATCCTTACACACACATGCACAAATTTCTACATACTGCATGCTAATCATACGAATTATGTGAAAAAACTAATTTGCCAAGAGATCTTGGATATGTACACGCAAATAGAAATCTTCCCCAATCATTTAAGAACATAAAAAGATATCGGGGTTTGCTCTTCTCAATGATTGAAACCTTATCAGTATCACAAAGTTCAGTACTAAATCACTAATCACGCTAATATCACGCATCTATTAATTCGATCAGTATATCGAACCGTGCAACGAACCTACCATTCGTTGTTCCCTAAACGCATTCTTATATAGAAAAGAAAAATATGAGAAATATGTTTAGACGCATATATAGCGATACATTCGTATACTCTATTAAAATGAATGTTAAGAATATTGAAGTCTTGTGTCGATTATGAAGAAACATGATATGATACAAAAAAAATGCATAGTCTAATTTAATAAACAATGACGTCTGTATCTCCACAAATGCACTACTGAATAGAAACATCTTTTATATCGTTATAAAATGGGACATATTTACAAAAAAATAGTAGATCTACATTGCTTAGGTATATGCTAAGATATTTTGTGCGTGTGTGCGTATGAATATATATATTTCGCAAAGGATATAATATAAAGAGAAATATATGATTCCTCGCTAGTATGGAAATTTGAAAGCACAGAATATCATTATCCACTATATAATTAATCGAGAAAAAAAAATGCAGAGAAATAAATATTAATTATTTACAAACCCGTAAGAGACATATGTTCACTATAATTCGCGATTGTCTTAATAATTTTATAAAGATTCATTAGATTGGATTCAATTTTATCAAAAGTTCTCTGAAATATGTAAATGACATGTATAAAATGACTGATAATGGAGCGATATCATAAATCATCTTGCTTGAAAAATATGATGATCAAAGTGAATATTTAATGTTTTCCTACATGTTTTCTACGTACTTTAAGAGTCAGGATCTCTTATCATCTAATCAATTTAACACATAGATGTATGTCACGGAGGGAAAAGTGGTAGTAGCTTGAAATTGTCATAGAGAGTATTGTGGGACTTACCTGATTTACTACTGAATTCCTGTGTCTGCCTTCATCATCAGCACTAATATGGAATCGTCGTTGGAATTCAGTAGCCGCTGTATCCAAATTACGTTGTTCGACTGTTCCACTTGTAGCTGCTGTGTCCCTGTTATGATTTGCAAGACTGTCTCAAAATTTCATGCACAACAATTCGATTCGATGTAATATTGAACAAACATG
The DNA here is from genome assembly GCA_020341155.1 of Eciton burchellii. Lineage (NCBI taxonomy): Eukaryota > Metazoa > Arthropoda > Insecta > Hymenoptera > Formicidae > Eciton > Eciton burchellii. The sequence goes on from JAHMML010000009.1 coordinate 758,449, forward strand.
TTATTACGTACGATTCCGGTCGTTCCCATTGCGTAAAACGCGCTATATGATTAACATAGTATGTACGGCCATTCGCATCCTGTCTTTCTTCCCATCCTGGCGGTAATGGTCTATTAACCATCGTGATCTGCGCAAAATTATTTCGAATAATTTAATACATAGCACATATGATTACAAAAAGCTCGTATTATATTCACATATAAAGATGCAATTTAGTGCAGCATTTGCATTTATGTTTTGCATTTATAGATACGTACATCTGCAGCTTGTTCCACTGGACTGTTATTTTCCGGCTGCACTAATTCCCACCCGCCTGAGTCTGTTATGTCTCCATTGTCATTTTCAGTATTGGACGAGTCAGAAATGTACGCGTGATACAGTTCCAACGTTCCCTTAACTCGCGACCGCTGACTGGAATGATTACTAGCCATATCCTCATAAGTTATTCATTTTGCATTTGCAACGAAAAAGATACAAAGCAAACAAATTTCAATAAAATAACACTGATGTAAGTTTATATATAATTTTTAGTTACATACCTATAGAAATTAATCACTATATCGCTAAAAAATCTTAATGAAAATAACTAAGATATTATCTGATATTTTATTAATGAGTTATGACACGAATTGACTAAAAAAAGTGTATTATGATACAAACTCATTGTATTGCGATCAAATAGAAATAATACAAATCAGATCAAAGTATACATGAGTGTACATATGATATACATGAAGTAAATACATGAAATCAAATATCAGAAGAACACACAGCTTGAAGCAGAGGTCAAAGATACTTACCTACGTGGACGAAGTACATAATTCCTGGCAGGAATGATACGACCTTCTTGTTCTTTTGGCAAATTAATTAACGTTAATTCAACCATACCAAGAAAATCATCCCTTGTCAATCTATTCTCATCAAAGACTTGCAAGACCAATTTGTGTTCCACAGGTTTGACCTGTAAAGATACGATCGCTGTCATGTCTGTTAAGAGTGAAATAGAGCAATACATTTTTCCACAATTCTATTTACCCTAAATACAAATTCCTCCTCCCAGACGGGATTCAAAGTCTTTTTCTTAGTTCTCGTAAGTGCAGAATCTACTGTCTGATCGCCATTTATCGTATTCAAATCGACACGTACATAGGGATCGCTAGCACCAAAAATATCCTTTTTGGCCAAGTGATGTCCGGCGATTACTTTTAATCTCAACCTGCTCGTTGTCTCATCTCTCTGAATAAAGAAACCAGCATGTGAAATGCTTATCACTATTCGTCATCAAGTATACAACAAGATATGCAATAACATTTCCTTCTAGAAAAATATCGCAGCATAGTTTCATGCAGAGCAGTAAATAATAAACATAATACACATAAGTCCTGATCTCACTATGAACACTAGAGATAAACTACCAAACGATAATCCTTCATGTGAAAACACGATCATAATGGCAGACATGAATTTTCTGAAAAACGTTGTTGCACTGCGATACGCAAGACCTATTTCCACAGAATTGCATTAAAAAGATGCGACACAGGGCACGTCGCAAAATATCGCAACGGCGAGGAATCATTTCGCATCGTGGTCGTTCAGGACTACTACAGTTAACGCAAATACGAAATTGCTCCACGCTGCGCAGTGCAAACTAAAACATTGTCAATTGTTCCTTCTCCGGCGCGATGCGGACGAGTAGCCAACGACGACGACGACGACGACGACGACGACGACGACGACGACGACGACGACGACGACGACGACGACGACGACGACGACGACGACGACGACGACGNCGACGACGACGACGACGACGACGACGACGACGACGACGACGACGACGACGACGACGACGACGACGACGACGACGACGACGACGACGACGACGACGTCATCATCGCGATGCATGTCGTCGCTAGACGTGTACATGACGCGCGTCACCGCTACAGATCTGCCTCGTAAGAAACGGTACCGTGGCAGCAAGAAAGCCGAGTGCCCGTGCGAGTAACACCCTTCCATCAGTCGGTGCACCTTTATCAGCCGCCCAGAGAACCCAACCTATACTTGTCAAACTGTCAACTCAAAGAGCAGTTACGTACGGAATCGCCGTCGACTCCGACCGTCGGATTGTAACCGTAGACATGTTCCTCTGCCATTAACGTTACGTATGCTCGATTGGTATCTAATCGCGGATCGCTCCTTTGTGCAATTTAACGAGCCTCACTGCTTCTTATGTGCCATCAAGAAACCTATTTTGTGTTAACCCCTCTCCGCTAGCTATTGCGCGACCAAGACGGATATGACATGCCCGCTTCCGGGTACAAAGATGGCCAGCTTCCTTTTAAATATTCGAGAAGCGGCCGAATTCCGACCTCGAGCTTCGCGACGACCTTGTCGTTGAACAAATGCGCATTTCTTCGTTATTGATTTGATTTATTTCGAGATTATTTATTTCGCGACATAAATTTTTTTTATCCTGATATATCCCTCGACTGTCGTCGAAACTATTACTGTTCATTACATATCGGAAAATAAATGAAAATATAAAACATAATAGAAATATAATAAAACGTAATAAATAATAAAAAGGCATAAAAAGTGTAACGGAGACGTAAAAAGAGAAAGATAAAAAATATAATAAGGTATAATAAATTTCTCGAAATACAGATAACAAATGATTCCAATGCCACGGAATTTCCATTTCATAATTTCGTGAATTCGCTCATTGTCATTTATTTCGATCACATATATCATTTAGATACTGCGGTTTTGTGATCAGACATACCGATGAAAAATTTTCATCGAAAGCAACAATGAAAATATAATTTTCATCGTCGAATTTTCGATTCAACATCTATATTCTTAGATAATAACTTGGAATCGAAACTTGGAAATTTCATGTCGCAAAAGTTACACGATACAGCATGAACAAAAAGAATGTTTTACACTGAGTTGTCAACTCAGTATAAAATTCATGTTCAATGTAAATGATACGAAGAAAACATTACGATAATCAATTTATGTAACCTACCTATCCAAGTTGAACCTGTACGATTTGAGATACGAGTGCGACTTACCATGATCGAAGGATTAGGAAACCTATCGCGTGCTCACGATATTTTTATGTAAGCGTTATAATGTAAAGAATTATGACACTGTAAATATTAAGAGCACGTCTTGACAAAGAAGCACATTAAAATTTGCCGAAATTATAAACAAAAATTTCATCTGTATACGAAGAGGTCCTCTATGTACAAAGAGATCCTTTCGCAACGTGAAAGCTGCAATATCAGAGGTACCAACCTTTTCCATATTCGCGCCAAAAATGCCAAAAATCACGGCGCATGAATAACCGAACATAGAAAAATGAAAAAAGTGTTCTCCAAAATCTTGGGATCTTCCCCAATTAATACCTAGATATGCGACTATACATCTCACCGCGCGTTTTGAAAACTATGTTTGACCAATTGCGCTTACCTGTGCCATATATGATGGGGAATGACACTCCGGAGTCCAAATTCTGCGCATGCAAATGCGTCTTCTAGGAGTAGGTGAAGTAACGCCAGCGTAAATCGGATACGTCAAAGTTCCTGGCATCTTCCGTTCTTCCTCCCGACGTTGTCGTTCTCAAAGCTTGTCGATTATACGCATTGCAGTCTTTGTTCTAGCTTTTCCGAGGACGCACGAATGAATGCTGAATATACGACGTTACACTACGTTGAGAAAGATTATCTACGTCTGTTTGTGGCGTAGGTCAGTCTCGAAGAGTGTGTTTTCGGACTTGCCAGACATTTCTGTCATCTTAAATCTCTTGTCTTAAATCTGTTTATCTATATGTACATACAATCATAATTTGAATTATCTCTACCGCGATTTACTATGATCCCTCTATTGTGCAGAAATCGCGTTATCGTGTAATAATCTATCTTTAAATAAAAAATATATCCATTTACGTGATTAGGTTTATCGTAAAACGCACATAAAACATAATACGAAGACAATGATTATTTTTCTTTGATACACGAAGAGATGGCGAGATCAGACTCGCAGCCACGTACACTCCTTGCCGGGAATGAGACTTCAATGAAATTCCCATAATGGAACGTAGTTTACCGAACAGTTTCACAAGCAGCTCACTTAGAAGTCATATTGCAGAACCGTTCTTAATATTTATGATCTTCGTGAAAGAGTAACTGAGCGTGTACGACGCTATTCACAAATTCGCTCGATCTTTGAAGCAAGAAAAACGCTGAAATTTCAGATAAGAGAATTCTGTAAATCATTCTCCTGATAACGAATGCCTTGTGACATACAAAGAACCTGTCTTCCTTGCATGATGACAATTATCTATGTGCATATCACGCGTCAGGTGATACAAACAATTGCTACAGCAAACTATAGCTTACTATATCAGCCATTTCGAACATATAACATAAATTTTTTCCAAAAGCCGTGACAAATCCAAATCTTTCAAATTATTCTTATATTTTACTTTTTTTTTTTATTTATAGTTCTTGTTTTATGTTATGTACATATTTGTTACATATCCTTTCCCGAAAATTGAAGTTGACGTTTGCTTTATAGGGCCATGGCGCCATCTATTAGAATTTAATAGTAATAATAACAGGATACTATTAAAGTTCATGAGGCCATGGCGCTATCTAGTAGCATTCAATGGCACTAATAATGTTGTTATTAAATTCTAATAGATGGCGCCATGACCCTATGACTCGAGCCTCAGGAAGAAACTTAGTTTTAGGAAAAGCCGTTAGAAGTCTCTACTGTATTTGGCCGTGAAACAAGATAGTAGTATGAGTACATGATATGTCAAACGTAACTTTATTTTTAAGTGATATAGCTAGATCAGATATGATATTCTTATTTTTAATACGATTTAGTAATTAAGAAAATATTTTATTTATATGTGATACTATTCAAGTAAATTGCAGTAAATTAGATGAATATTTATTTCGAAGTAGTATGCTTTAATAGCGGATCAGGCAGTTTTTATTTACAACTTATATGATTTAATGACAGGGGTAAGAAGAATTGTTTATTTGTAGATAATTTTATTTGTATTTTATTCACATTGAAATATATATTATAATTCAATGTTTGAACGGTAAAAGATTGAATTGATCCCGTTATCTTTCGATTAGTTTTAGCAACTTTGGCAAGACGTGGCATTATCATTAAGAGCAACAATTCATCAGGAATAAAAGAAAAATTACCGAACATTATCGGTGTAAACTTTGCAATGCGGAGAGAAAATCTTCACGACGCAAGATGGGTTTTATCGAGGACACTTTCATAATTCTCATAACACAGGTGGAAATTCATTTCCACGAAAATCATAAGTTTGATGGATAAATTTAAATTGATTTAGGTTACATTAAAGAGTTCTGTGTACCTTAGAACAGTATGAAGAAGATACTTTACTTTATTTACTTTACTTTAATTTTACTAAATATCAGTTATATTTAATATAAAGTTTAACATAGAATTCAAAATTTCTTGATCATTTTAAAATCATTAATCATTTATTGAATTTCTGTTGCAATAACTTTTTCATATTATAGATTTTCAATACTCATCTCACATATATAATATAAAAATAAGATTGATAAGATAATGATAATTTATGAAATGTATGTATACAAGAATCAAATGTATGTATTAGACTGCAATAAATTCTATATTGTGCAGCCCTATGATTTATTTGTAAAATATTAGATCTTTATACTTTTATATGTGTTTTGTGCAACAGTATTCCTCTTTTAAGAGGGCTGAAAAATAGGATCTCCTAATTTGCTACTAGTAGTTTTCTAATCGTTCCTTTCCTATATTTCAGATAATTTTCTTTGTAGGAGGATGGGTATTCTTCGTGAAGAAGCTTTTCAGAGATTATGAAGTTCATCATAGGCTAGTGCAATTAATTTTTTCAACAACTTTCTCATTGTCATGTACAATGTTTGAATTAATAATTTTTGAAATAGCAGGAGTACTCGATTCGAGGTAAGAGAATTATGTTTGCATTGTATCATTTGAGATACAATATAGTGCTTCTCTCTCAGTTCCAGATATTTCCACTGGAACGTTGGCCTTTACATGCTCCTGTTTATGGTAATAGTTTTGATACCATTTTACATAGCATATTTTATTATCAGCAACATTAGATTTGGTATGTACTTACTTATTTTTCATCTGTCTTATTCTTTGCCAATTGCCTTTATCAATCTCATCTCTCTCATGTCTGATGAATTTTTCATATCTGTGCAGTAAGACTGAATCTAATACGGCCATTAACAGTTGTTGTATACCTTTTTTACCTCTACCTGTTTTGGAAAGTGGGCGATCCTTTCCCTATATTGAGTCCCAAAAAGGGATTGCTATCCATAGAACAAGGCGTCAGTCGAATAGGAGTAATCGGTGTCACAGTAATGGCCCTGCTTTCCGGTTTCGGCGCTGTGAATTATCCGTATACTTCGATGGCTTATTTTATGCGTCCAGTCTCTTATACGGACGTGCAATCCATAGAGAAAAGACTGTTGCAAACCATGGACATGATTATCGCGAAGAAGAAGAGAATCGCGTTAGCCAAGAAAGGTGAACCTGTTGGCCAAATTGAAACTCGATCTCGGCTATGGGGGATGTTGACTCCACTGAGTGGCGTAAAGGGAAACCAAGAAAGTACATAAATTTAAATTCTCTTTAAATCTCTTTAAATTTTACGAATGCAATCTGATGATTATAATTATGATGATTATAATTATTGTTGTTTTATAGCTATCAAACAATTGCAATTCGAAGTTACTGCTTTAGAAGAATTATCGCGACAATTGTTTCTGGAAGCACACGACATACAAAACGCGAGAGAACGTTTAGAATGGGCTGCTACTTGGCAAGGGAAATATTTCAATTTTCTGGGTTACTTCTTTTCTTTGTATTGCACTTGGAAAATATTCATTGTAAGTGCGATCAAGCAATAAGATAGAGTAGACTAAGTCGATATCAGTCGATTCTATACAATTATTTCTGAGCATTACATTCTCTCACAGTCTACAATCAACATAGTATTCGATCGAGTTGGTAAAAAAGATCCAGTGACTAGGGGAATTGAAATCGCAGTGCACTGGATCGGTTTCAACATCGATGTCACATTTTGGTCGCAACACATCTCGTTTTATCTCGTTGGTTGCATCGTTGTGACATCTATACGTGGATTGTTATTAACTTTGACCAAGGTAGGCAAAATACACACGTAGTTCCATCCATACGCATGTTTATTTGCCCATTTTCATATATTAGTCAAATTCTATAAAGTGTAATACATATAAGTACTGTTATTATTCGAGCTTACACGATAAACATTTTTGGTATTGCATGTTATGCAACTAACATGATGTATATATATCGGGATATGCATCTTGATCTTTTATCAGTCTTGATAAATCGTCGATTTTTCTATTGCAGTTCTTTTATGCCATATCAAGCAGCAAATCATCAAATATCATTGTACTTATACTCGCTCAAATAATGGTAAGAATAATATATATACGTAATTATAAATCACATATAATTTTCATAAATTTCTCAAATTTAGATGCCAAATTATCTGCTTTTATTTTCAGGGAATGTACTTCGTGTCTTCTGTACTTCTTATGCGGATGAACATGCCGGCGGAATATCGCATCATAATAACGCAAGTATTAGGAGAATTACAGTTTAATTTTTATCATAGATGGTTCGATGTCATTTTCTTGATATCGGCATTATCGTCGATAGTATTTTTATATTTAGCACACAAGCATGCGCCGACAGAACGCATATAACAAAATAAAGATACTCTTCGCTGTAATCCTTGGACATATTTTATTGTAAAGTATAATTCACTCATAAAATCTATACTTTTATTTCTTCTGACAGAGATATAACAAAAGACTTTGAATAATGGTATATGTTTTACCATCGGTAAAATTTTTTTTTTCTAAATTAAATATATTAAATATTTTATTGTTACGCGATGTTGTCATATGAACACACGTTATACCTGCAATTTTTCTTATTAAATCTTATAAAATAAGTAAGTTAAACAAAGGATTTTTGCATCTATATAAACACTATTTAGTGTATTATATGCTTAATTGCATATCTGCTGCAAACAAATATCAAAATTATCAAACAGGATATTAACAATCTCTCACGATTTATTCCCGTAGTAACTAAGTAGTCTTATTTGTCCTAGAAAACGTAATCATCCAGATCACAGATAGCTGAGACATGTACAGTAATAGAAAATTAGCATTGCAATGTGGATTACAGAGTCGATTACGCGTAAAATCATAAATCTAACGTAATAATTCAATAGTCCATTCTTCTCCCATATTTACAGCGGGTTTACGTATCGTCAATACGTTGTTGTGTGGATTATACGTAGTTTCCAAAATTACTTTTCCCATACCTGCAACATAAATCACACGTTATACCTCAATTCATATTTGCGAAATTATCGCGTCACATTACTCAAACTCGATTACTTACTGTTAGATTCCAATTGAGCAGATTTAACTCCCTGTGGTGGATTAACTATATCTATTCTTTCCAACCAGCTCTGTGTTTCATACGAAGCCAGTTTATCTATCAGAGTCGAGGTGATCTTATTGCCGTCGAAATTTAATTTGAGATACAGATATTTTCCATGACGATATTCAAAGCTGGCTTCATCATCGATGTACAAATTGCCGCTGGCCTTGCCGTTATTATCGGCGATCACTATCAGCGTGTATGGATCGTTCTTCATAGCGACCGTGCTGCGTCGTATCCTCATCTTTCGTGGGACGATGGAGCCACTTCTTTGGAACACGGGAATCTTGTGGATCGTCACCGGTATATTAACGTATCCCGCTTTTTCGTAAGGTCGCATCGTATCGATCTCGTACCAGGTTACTTTACCCTCTCCTGGGAAGTAAACTGCTGCTTCCGTGGAACCAGATTGGAATACCGGTCGCACGAGTATGGAGTCGCCAAGCAGCAAGTGATCATCGATAGTGAATGTTTCTGATTCGGATGAATATTGCGTCCACAGTGGGCGTATAACGGGCAAACCGTTCACCTCATGCTCTCTGAAGAGCGTATACCACAACGGCAAATAGGAATAACGTAATCTGAGCGCCTCGCGAACTATCTGAGTAGTTTCCTCATTGAATGTCCAAGGCTCACGTCTTTTCGTCTCGATGTGGGAATGCTGACGGAAAAAGGGTAACCAGGCGCCTGCTTGGTACCATCTGATGAACAATTCCGAGTCCGGATTCCTGAAGAAACCGCCGACATCGGCGCCGCAGAACGAAAATCCGGATATTGCCATCGAGAGACACATGGGATAGCTTATGCGGAGATGATTCCAATCGGCCATGTTGTCGCCCGTCCACATTGCCGCAAAGCGCTGTGATCCAGCGAAGAAGGATCTCGTTAATACGAAAGGTCTCAAGGAACCGCCCGATCGGCGAAACAAAGCCTCGTACGTTGCACGAATATACATGTGTCCATTGATATTGTGTACGTCTCTATGCTCCCAACCTTCATAATGGATCAAGTCTTTTGGTGCCGTTATTTCAGGTCCATTAAATACGCTCGGTTCATTCATATCGTTCCAGATGTAAACGTCATTAGTGGTACCATGAAATTTATCCAAGCTGTACAAGCCGACATAGTATTCGAAGACTTTTGGATCGAAGAAGTCCAAGTACGATGAGGATCCTGGCCAACACCAACCCTCATAATCTTTTCCTTCCCTGTTTTTAATGTAATAACCCAGATTGGTAGCGTCATTATGCAAGAAATAATTGTTGTCGCGTTTAATGTGAGGATCAATGATGACGACGAGTTTTCTGCCTTTAGCGGTAAGATTGTGTACCATTTCAAGAGGATTCGGGAATTTGCGTGAATCCCATGTGAAATATTTTTTGCTATCGGTATACTCGATATCCAACCACATGACCTCCAGCGGTATATCATGCGTGTCGAAAGTTTCTGCAATCGTCGCAACATCATCCTGATCGTTGTAATTCCAACGGCTTTGATGATATCCCAGGGTAAACATCTGAAAAACGCATTTGTAAGAAAAATAACAAATCTTTGGTTAAGAAATATCTCACATATCTCGTTGTTTCGATATGTACCTGCGGTAGAGGAGCGGTTCCAGTTAAAATCGTGTATTGCCTAAAAACATCGAGCGGCTTTGGACCTAACATAAAGAATACATCGATCACACCGGACTCCGACATGAAATGGGCATCTACTTGAGACTTTTTGGTAGACCTAGACACAAAATTGACGATGCTCTCTACGACGTTGTTATCCGCACTCGACAAAATGTCGACCCAAGTTTCCGCCGTATTGTGCCAGAAAACTCCCGATGTTCTCTCCTTTCTGCCATATGAATATACTTCGTATTAATATATCGTCATTTGAAGCAGATTATACGAAGTTTTGCACTTATAAATCCATTCTCTATTCTCTAGTCAATTTGATAATCGCTTACCCATGTGCATAGAGAACTGGAATGGCACCATACAAAGCCATACGTTCGTTGGTTTCGTATTCAAAGATATCTAGATTATACAGTCTATACGGATCGGTAGATTTAGTCGATTTTAATGCTAAGGAATCGGCATGCTCTGGCACACCATAAGCGTGCTCCGATCCAGGAAAGCTGAAATCCATAGCGATGGATTCGGGGCCAAACGGTTTCGCGTCATGATGATCCTTGAAATTCTCTTCCCAGGCACCAGGATCATTGTCTATATCATCGCTAGGATATGTGTCATTATTTCTATTCACGGTTGCTTCTGCGACAGTCTCCTCTTGCTCTGGTCTATAATGATAATCAGTTTATAATTTCTTTAACCTTAGTGCTTTGCAAAATAATGGAACAATGATTTCTAGCAATATCTACCTTTCCGGTTTAGCACGCAGATGCTCAAATCTCATAAGGCCGCGAGCATTTGCTGATATTGTTAAAACATCTTGAGAATAGAGATTTACTTTGAACGGATTAATGTATAAAATAGCTTTGTTTTGGCCCTTTATCAAAGTAATGCTCTCAGCAGTTTTTTCTATAGAATCAAATTTCTCTGTCTGTGGTTGATCGTGCAGCGCATACTTGGTCTCGTATCTGGGATGCAGTGGGTTCTTTTCGTTGATGTGCAGTCTAAACGTACTCTCTTTCAACGAGATAAATTGTAGCGCGTAAGTAATACTCGTATCCTTATTGAACAAATCTATGGTAACCACAGACTCATTTGGTACAAATGTGTCTGGTAGGAGCTGATACGGCGTTTTTCCAGACTCCATCTTTCTACATCGCCTAAAAAGAATAACACAGAAATGATATCCGCCACTTCCTTTCTCTCTTTACTCAATCTGCTCCAAGTTATCAGTTCCTACCGACAGAAACTGCTCTGGTCACATCTCTTGAAATTATCTCTGTTGACCGCATCGACAATGAACGGGGAGCACAGTAACACTAAAAATAGGGCCAACCTGAAAGATTTCCATGATGTGAATTAATTATACATCAGATTAAGCAGTCTCCAGACATAACTCAATACATGTCACAAATGATAAGTGACGATCGACGAGTAATACTATTTATTATACACATCGGTGTAGACATTACATTATACTTTTTCCGACCGGGAGCGGATGTGTGATAACAACCGGCCTACGAAGGAGGGAGTACCGATGTGAACGCGGCCGCGCGACGGCTATATAGCGGTGACGGTTTATCCGCCCGTGAAGTTGTTAAATTCCGCACTGGAACGTAGCGGCCGATATCGTGTTCATTCGGCGAGCGGGTCAGATCAGATCCGCGGCGAGCGGCGCGACGAGTTCATTGAAAAAAAGGATATTTATATCGTAAATAAAACTGCGGGGGAGGGACACGTCAGCGCGGTATCAATCGGCAACCGATCGTTCGCGAGATCAAAGCGCGTCAGAAGCGGCGGAATCGCCGTGCAAACTGCGAACCAGCACGGCCGGGCATGATCTCACGGCCGCGACCGTGATAAATCCGTATCTTCACCGCTTGAAGGTTAAAAAAGTCGGAAGTAATCGAACTCACCGAACGCACGAAGCCATGTTGAGAGATCAACTGCTACCAGCTTTCGCGCTAACTCACGCTATATTATGCGCGATTGATTTTACAGATGGCGGCACGCGGCTATCTTGGCTCGATCGAATTTCGCGCCCGCTAAAAAGCGGGCGAAACTCCTGAATTTCTCAAGCAGCGTCATCGATACTGTGACAGGTTTGCTGATATTTTTGTTTAACCGATCAGATCATTGTTACGTTGCCTGACAATTGAAAAGTCATCGTACCCGTTTCCGAACGTTCTAAACTTGCTTTCGATCAGGATCGATTTCATAGATAGCGATGAAGCGTGAAAGCAAATTATTTATACGTTTCTATGTGTCGTTGTACGTTTACATCTTCAATTTTCTAATGATTTGATGACTTCTAGTACATTTCTTAATTCGCATTCCTAGGTTTTCAGATCTTTCGCGATTTAATGCCCAGATAATTATTTTAGTTAGTTGATGGTTTCGATAGTTTCGAGATCGTCCGCGAGATCTCACCTCTCCATAATTTTGAATCGCGATCAGTTATGAAACGTGTCGCGGCGACTTGCGGAGTCACATTCGCTCCGTATTTTTCGCGATTTTTATTATATAAGACCGAACATTGGCGCGTGGAATTATCGCGAGTGTTCATCAAACTTGCTTATCATAACGTGTGTGTGTGTTGTTATTATACAATAATATAGATATTCTGTGTCAGAATTATCTTTGCGTATCTCAAGTTTGCTGAGCTATCGCTGAGCCGCAATAGAGGTACACCAAAAGTGCAGCAGCAACAAGCATTCTTGTCAGGTATTTATACATACATTATTTCGCGCCACAATAATAAATGATAAGTAGCACAGTTTCTTTATAATAATCCTGTCATCAGTCATTCCTAATATTCGCGAAAACGCATTGAACCTGATTTCTGTATCAAATAATGATCCCACTCGCGCGTTTATATTACTTGTACAAGCTTACAAATAAAATATATAATCTTTTACTTATATATTTATCTACACATTTTCTGCGTCTCCTTATTCATGTGCATATCAGCGTACGCATGCTCGTTTCATATTTAGCGTAAATAGCATAACTGCAAACGAACCAGGAATTCCAGCCGTCCAACGTGAAGTTGCCGCTCTTCGATACTTCGAGAAACTCAATATCGCAACTCCGATAAATTTCAAATACCAGTTGCGGAGTGCTTCGCGACGCGTTCGAATTGCTCCGTGTCTCTCGCGTTCATTAACTACCCAAAAGTATCTCGCGCGCGAAACAAAGTAGCCAAAGTATTCCGCGAGCGCGAAACATTCGCCATAACATGAGCGCGACTCAACGATCAGCTTCGAAATCGAACACGATCCTCCTTCACGCCATTGCTGCCTCGTCAGAACGTGATGCCGGCGTAAATCGATCACAATTATCGGCAAGTAATCGCAAGTCCTCTTTAAACTGTCGTTAAATCGATGTTATCCTTTGAATATTCTCGTAAAATAGAAATCTGTATTTTTTGATAATATCAATTTCTAATAATTGATTCTAATAAATATTGCGGCAGCAAGTTCGCGAGTAATTCGTTACCACGTTCGGAAAGCGTTTTTTCTTTTTTTACAAAATGGCGTAGCATGAAATGTGATTCTCACGAATGTTTGATTTATATTTAACAGAATTTGCACGATTCGTTGACTGATAATGGGATCATCACGCGGATTTACCACATCAATGCTGTCCGGTGAGTTTATAAAATTTCTGCACAAAGCTGATTTTTAACTTGTCGAAAATATGTTTTATATATTTTAACTTGTGTTTGCTTCTGTATATATTTTTTAAACAATTTGCGATACATGATCGTATTACGTGGATTTTTAGCTTTGCTTAATGCAACAAGTATTTTCAATGATGTATTAGAAAGTCAATCGCAAAATATTATCGTACCCGGTTATGCGTGAATCATGAGAATAATGGACAAATATTTTCCGTTAATATAATATTATGTAACATTATAATACAATGTTAACATAATATAACGTTATTATCTGATGTAATACATAAATACAATTTCATTATTATAAAATCTGGAAATACACACGCTTATTTCATTCTTACATACGCGCGCGCGCACGCGCACACACATACTTTTTATTACCATATAAGTCATATTAAAGATATTTTCTCATTATTTTGATTATAATAAAAGTTATCTTAGAATGCACGAGCGCGTACAATAAATATTTCTCGAGGATGTATCAGCAATGTAGGATAATAAGGATAACGAGGATAATAAGATAATAGATGATACGGCTAATAACAGAAAAAACAACAATCAAGCAAGTTATAAACAGGACAAGCAATGAATTAGGCCACCATTTACTTAACATCGCACATTCAATTTATTAGAATTAGAAGAGTAATGCATTCAGTCGGCAGGGAAAATACAGTCCTATGGTAATTACATGTCGTAGATTATAGAAGTTTGGCACTCGGATCAGTTCACTTTTGGTGGATGTAAAAAAGCCTAACGTTCCATTTCTCTGTAGCTTATATACTCATGAATCAACGAACGGGTCTTTCTCTCTCTCTCTCTCTCTCTCTCTCTCTCTCTTTCTCTCTCTCTCTCGTCTTTAATTACAATCTATTAATGCGTAATTCGTGAGATGGTACATTCTACGCAGGAATGTACGCATTACAGCATACTCATATCGTTATGATCGCTATAATCAACACGTTAAACCGCTTTTATTAGATACGCTTCTAAGATTTTGGGAAAATTATCATCAATCCACTTTCGGCCACTCGAGAAATTCGTGAAATTCTATTCTGCTTAATAGATTGTCCTTTTACGACTCGATATTATGCGCCACTTGGGCGGCAGCCAACGAATAATCCACCTCTTTTATTCAATGAGAGGGGATCTCAAGTAATGGAAAGTGTAGTAAAACAGAGAACAAGTAGATAGACTTAAGCATTGTCGCGGATTCTCCGATTAGTGATTAGATGATCCTGCGATTGTTTCTTTCAATTTATCATCAACGCGTTATTATAGAAACATTGAATAAAGGATCAACATATAGAATTACATAACGTTCTCGTAACGTACAGTTTCAACAACAACAACAATTCACGTCACTTTACACAAGATATAAACTACTTAATTTAGTTTTAATTAGCTTATCGCCGCTCGATCGACATCGACACTTTTCTTTTCCATCTTGAGATTGATAATCTTGATCTTTCGCAAGATTTTATCGCTCAGCGTCGATCTGTTTTCTCTGCATCACCGTGAATCAAAGACGAATTGAATGCGGGCCGTTAAGTTCAACCGATGTTGGCCGGAAGCGGATCCGTCGATGAATTACTGTGAATTCGCGCGAGGGCAACGTAACGCAAAGACTCATCGTTCAAAAAGCAACGAATATGTATCGTCAATACGCTAACAAATCTATCTTAACAAATCTCTCTCGGATAATGCTGAACACCGCGCGTGCACAACCCCCCGTTCATCGTTTATGAATTACAAACCTGCCGTGCGTCAATTCGTGGTAGAAAAGATCTAGTTGGACTCGCGTTAAAAAAACGACTTACAGATCAGTTAATGACTCGCGTTTAACATACGTGTCAGACTATCGTGTTGCTTTGGCATCGCTTGGTAATCGTCTATCGCTCGCTACACAGACGAATCGGACGAGAGTTCTACGCGTTTCGCGGGCGATACTAACGCAATTTCGTTTGAGATAATCGTTGTAACGACTCGTCGTGGAAAACTGTTGAAAAAAATCATCCGCCGTATCGACGTTATCGATCACAGCTGTCGTTTCTGCTGGCGATCGCGACGATTGGGAAATGTGATTTTTTCGTCTATCGTATTTCTAACGGGAGCTACAATACGATCTGAATACTCGAACGAATACTCAAGCAAATGGCACATGCGCGCTGTCGGAAGGCAGCAATGACTCGACCTTTCTTCACGCTTCGCTTAATGACCGTTAATTGTCAATTTACGTTTATTCGCGTGATGTGGGCGCGGAATAACATTGGAGTGATCGGAGTGAGACGATATCCGTTTAGGGCGAAATATGAAATTGCGTCGAAGGGAAACGAAGATTTAATTCTTGAACAATACGGCGTATCGCTCAGTCTATAAAAAGATATGTTCAAATAGCGTGTACGGTTAATATAAATGCGGTCGTTTGCGCTTTGGTAGCAAGTTACCGGTAATAGGAACGTACAGGTAATAGGAACGCTCGATTACTTTGCGCACGTTTGATCATTATACGACACGATGTCACCAGATACCTGTATTATCCTGATTCCTGATACTTGACCTGTTTCGTTTACTTATGTCTTAGGGCGAAACTTCGTTTCTCCGTCTCTTAATGCTTTAATCTGGAACTTACGACAGTAGGAATCGATAAATGCCATTTTTACATAACGATCTTACTGCACTAAGTTTAGAAAAAGTATAAAAAATGGAAAATGTGAGAACGTAAGAGCGGACAGAATTTCCGCGAAAATTTCTACGATCATGAAACAAATCGGTGAATTGATTTCTCGGTTAAAATCTCGCGATTAGTCTCATCGCAGAGATCTCGATACAGCGAATTATCGGATTTGCTTTTTCAACGGTGAACTTTATTTCTCGTTCTGCCGGAGGAGAGACAGGAACGGAAGGGAGGGAGAGGGATACAATGGGAAAACGAAAAACCAACGTCGTGACTATTGGAAAAATGTCAGTAGAGTCAGACATCTCTTAGGCACATTGAGCTCGTGATAGCGGCGATAGTCGTGACATTCAAGGAGAATCTAGATTGCCTGTCGTACATCGTTTTAGGCTAGCGATACACGAGACTGTGAATCTATCCCCGATCGCAAATCATCCATCATCGACTGATCTCCGGTCTTTAATCTCCGATCTGGGAGTCCTCTCGTTTTCCCAACAATAGCCGGATGCACCGGATGCACATGTCGACGGTCACCCCAAGGCCTTGCATCTCGCGGCAACATCAAACGCGTCACCGTGATGCGTATCCAGCGGGATGTCCTCGTCATTGCCATGATCTTGCGCAGATTTCCATGAACGCCGTCGCAGATTTCACTTTTCTTAGGCACATTAAGTCCACGATATCCACGATAGTGTCGCTGAGACACGCCGAGTAACGCTACGGTTTTGCTCGCGTAAACCGCAACGTGTTCCTTTCCTGCTAGACCCAGTACTGATCCCTCCTCAGTAACGGGTTCTTCTTGGTCCTTTGAGTCGTGGCCGATTGGCAGGGTAGATCAGACGTGTCGAAGCTACTCCACTCGTCGCCGTCCGCCACCCCGTAGGGATACCGAGCGGACACGTCCATCTCCGAACTGCTCTCTAATGGACTTAGCGGTATTACTTTACATTGCGGTAACGTCGATGGTAATACCGGTAAGGGTGTGCTGGCTGTTACGCTATTATGATCGTTACTAAAGGGCTTGAGATGCGGCGTGGCGGGCATCAAGTGGTCCGGAGGTCTCGGTAACGGCATCACGCCAACAGCGGGAGTCTCCGCTTTTTCCTCCTCGGTGTGCTCGTATCTATTGTGTCGGCACCTGATTGTGATGATCACGACCACGCCGAGAAGAAACACGCCAAACAGCATGCCGAGAATCAGCAGATAGTCGTTGCTCATGTTTGGCGCGATCGCCATCTCGCCTTCGTGACCCACCGGGTCCATCGGGCCACCTAGCGTGATGTTGTCGTCGTCCATGTCGAACTTGATTCGAAACTTGAAGTCACCTACAGCCGGCTGGAAGATAGATGCCGCGAGGATGAAAGTGAAACTGTCCGCGACGCCGTCTATCGACGGTATTTTCCTGCATACCAGGTATATCACGCCCGATATGATCTCCTGATGAGAGAAACGCGCCACCTCTCGCTCGCGCATGCCCTTCTTCTCGCCGGACGACGAGGAGCTCCTGATGATTCTCTTGATCTTCGCGAACTTCGGTTTCCTCACGACGGTGTAAAGAGGATTGCTGGTAGTCAACTCGGCTAGGGGAGTCGCATCCAGCTGTTGCAGTGTTATCCGATTTTTCTCTCCCGCCAACACCGTCATTTGATTCATGATCATGAGAGGTACTACTTTGATCTCGATGCGTATGCGCTCCTGTACAAAGCCGCTCAATCGCGCCGACAGTTCCAAGCTGTCGTTCGACACCGTCATGTCCGTCTGCATGAACATTACGCTCTTCGACAGCATGTCGGTCTGCTTGAAAGTCACCGCAGCGCCGTCGCGCACGTACAGCACTCCGTGCTTGGGATGCGTCGTAATCTCGTAGGTCACCAGATCCTGACGCGCGTTCGTATCAAGCTTGACGTCATTCTCCGTGATAAGTACCACATTTGAACCTTGTTGCAAACTTAGCACACCAGGCACCGTCACGTTCAGCCGTATCGGTAGCACGTGAACATTGAAGACAGTGTAAGTCGGATTGAAACGCCCGTCCCATACTCTGAAGTAAAACGAGGCCGCTTGCAATGGTCCGTTATGCTCGTAGACCACGCGATTGGAGTCCACGTCGTACTGGGTGAACTTGTTCACTTGACGCACCTCCGATGTGTTCTGATCGAACGGCAGCAGTAGTAATCTGCCGTACGTCGGTCCCGAGATCACGTCGTACGTGATCTCTTCTGGCGGAGTGTCAGGATCAGTGGTCAGAAGGCTCTCCCGGCTGATGGTCTGATTTTGATTCTGCACGACGGTGATGTACGGAGCATTGGTGATGAGCCGGAAGGGCTCGTCGTTGACCGGCTCGACCACGACGGGGACGCTGGTGTTGCATAGCAATACGTGACCGGGCGTCAGATACAGAGAAAACTGAACGCGATCCTCAAGAGTGTCCGAGTGATCGTGATAATAAGCGATCTTGCCGCCCTCAATCTGCGGCTGTGTGAATGTGGTTACGTTCAGATCCGGTAGAAGCATCACGTGACCATGACTCGGCTGATGAACCAGCCTGGACAGCACTGCCGGTTTCGCGATCCCGGCATTGATCTGCAGAAACGATACGATGCCACTTATGTTCATGATGACTGGCGCGGAGTCACCCTCCACGACCCTTACGTTCTTCGCGGAGATGTATCTGTCCAAACCGCCGCTCGAAACTGATATATCTATCTGGAAAACCTAGAAGGAAAATAAAAATATTGATTGGAAATACTGAAAGCGAATAGCATTTATAACACGGAACCCAGGCATCGATGTTGCTAGATGCTTTGAACTCTAACGAATGCAGATATTCCTTCCACATTGTAAGAATTTAAGATACGCTGTCACGCGGATAACAAATTTTGAAGACCCTGTCATATTCCATACCTGACTTGTTAAAGTTCCAGCGAAGTGTGTTTCGACATCGAACGTGAAAGAGTCGTTGGCTGTCAGATCCATGAACTGCTTCGTATGCTCGTAAATCACTTTGCTATTGTTTATATCTCTCTGAGTAAATCTTTCGACTTCGAGCCACACGCCCTCGCTTGTCTCCATTATAACTTTGCCTAAATGGGGTCCGTTTCGCACGATGTATCTAATCTCTCTCGCTTCGTCCGAGCAGGTCGTTAATAAGAGTTTGTCCGATATTAATTTTCTGGTGAGAGGGAAGACATTAAGGGGCATGTTGCGCTCAATGTTCAAATGAACCGCCTTTGTGGTAACCAAGACGGTGTAAGACTCCGTTGTATGTATCCCATCGCTCAATACGAAGTTGAACTCGCCGTCAGATCCGTCTGCAAGAAAGGTAGCATTGTTGTCTCTCGACTTTCAATGAATTTCTTCCAAACGAAAAAACGAAGAACGAAACCTATCGAATTAATCGAATTAATCATAAGAATTTATACTGGTAACAGTAAAAATAATTTTGCACGAGCGTTTCTATCCTACGAACCGATCTCCAAATATCGTAATGATCTATGTGCGTCCTACTCACTCGTGTGCGTGAACACCACCTGCGACTCGTTAATTTGGCTCTGCGTGAAATTATAGATGTCCACTTCGGGTGAAGCAACTAACGAGATGTATCCGTTCCTTACTCCGGTCACGTTAAAAATTATATTGTACGATGTGGTGTCGTTGTCTACGGCCGCCAGATTCGTTGGTGTCAGAATAATGGATCCACCTTGCCAAACGTTTAGCTTAGTTCTGTTGACTAACACGGGAATCTCATCGTTAACAGGTTGGACAATGACCGATACGTCGAACGGCTCGCTGGTTTTGTCGCCGGCCATGATGATCATCCGGAAGGAATCCTTTGAAAACTCATCTCCGTTATGCCTGTACAGTATAACTCCGGCGTTCAGATGTTTCTGCGAGAACTTCTTCACTTGAGTGTTCTTCGTAGAGTCGAGAATCGTGCCGTGTCGCGGTTTCTCCGTGATCCTATAGTCTGTCACTTTGCCGATATAATAGGGCGTCGCAACCATGAAGCTAGACTCGCTCAGTGCTACGCTCTTCCCTTCCACCACGGTAAATCCTTTCGCCTCGACGTAAAGTTTGTCCGGCACTATCACGAAATTCACGCTGAGACTGCGTAGCCACGTGATGCCGTTGGTAACGTCCACGACGAATCGGTCGTTCGTCTGGTTCATCACCGACTGAACGTAGAAGACGCGACCTTCGTTTATCATACCTTGCTCGAAGTGCTTTACCGCATTACCGCTGTATTCCTCCTTGGCCTCCTCGCTGTGCTCGTCCTGCATCTGCAGATCCAGGTAACCGTTTCGCGGCCATTCCCGCACGAAGTAAAGTATCTCGCTCGGTGATATCTTCGGATGCATTATCTCAAGGCTCTTCCGATTCAGCAGAACGCTCGTGGCCTCCTCGACGAAAATCGTCTTGTTGCTCTGAACGATCAGCGATTCCCAATAGCTCTCTGGATAGACCTTGATCACGAATACACCTTCCGCTTCCGCGCCCTTAACGAGCACTTTGAATTTAAAGGAATCCCTCGCGAGGGATCCACCTAAGTGCCTGTACACCACACTGCCGTGCTTCAGATCGTCCTCCGTGAAGCCGTTCGATTCTCTACCATGTCTCAGCAGTATGCCGTGCTTCGGTTTCTCCCATACGCTGTACTTGATGTCCTTCGCCGTCGCGTACACGTTCGTCTCTATTTCCAATTCCTTCGGGCGTAGCACCGCGGACTTGTTGAACTGAACGATCGAGCCGTTGCTCTCGCGCAGTCTGATGTAAGGCGGGCTAGCTTGGATATCGAGGAAGGCAATTTCGTGAAAATGGCCATCGGTAATGCTGAATTCGATCCTCTCGCGCTCGTCGCCGTGATGCCGAAAGAGTATCGTGCCGTCGTTGATATTCTGCTGCGAGAACTCGCGTATCGGCACCGAGGGGTTGGTTATCCTGTATATTCCGCTTCTTTGACCATCCTTCCTGGTGTAGATAAGCTCGCTCGCTTTGGTACCAACGTCCTTGTCCGTGTAGGCGAGGTCCTTGCTTGTTATCAATTTGTCGCCCTGCGATACCACGTGGAAGATCCGGTCGACCGTTCGTTCCGGTGGATTATCATTCTTCATCGCGACATCGATGTGAAACTTTCCGACGTACATGAAGTCCGCGTCCGGCGACACCGCCACGAACTCGAAAGAATCTTCCTTCGTCTCGGAATCGTCGTGCACGTAGAACACCGTTTGTTCCGTCACGTTCTCGAACATGAAGGACGTGATGTTCCTCAGTTCTCGAGACTTTGAGTTATTCGCGACGACGAGCCAGCCGTGGTACGGTTTCACCGTGAGATTGTACATCAGCGAGAATATGCCGTATTGTTTTGGATTCACGTGCGTGATTCTCAGGGGCGTCCTCGAGCCCTCGTCTACCTTCAGGCTCTCCATCCCTTCGAGAGATTTGCTGTTCTTACCGACGTAATATCGGAACTTTAGCGTGGCGTGTATCTCGACGCATTGAGGCGCGTTAACTTTGAACGTTATTTCGTCGAGGATATTGGAGTAGGCTCTTCTGAACAAACTGTAGCTCAATCTGGCTTCCTCGATGTCCTCCTGCGTGAAGGTGTCGGCCGCCGCGAGCTTACGATCGGACAGAAATAGATTGCCGTATCTCGGTCCTGTCGTGAGAGTGAAGACGATCTTGCTCGCTGAAGTGACTAGTGGATTCGTCTGGTACCTCAAGTGGTTGCTCGTAATGGTGATGTTAGACGTATTGGTGAGATTAACGGGCACTCTTCTAGCCTCCTTCAGCTCGAGATCGATGAAGGTGATGCGGAAGTCGTAGACCTGCTGCGTTCTCACTTCGCGCACGCTCGCCTGGAACTTGAATTCGTCCTGATTAGGGCTGCCGACGTTATGGAGATAACGAACAGTATGCAATTCCACGTCCCGGCTGTTAAAGTGATCGACGTTCGCCCAGCTGCCAGACGCGTCCTTCAATTTCTGCAAGGCGCCGTATTGAGGCGGCGACACGACGTCGTAACGGATGTCGATGGTGCTATCGTCCGAATTCGTGGCGAATGAGAGATTCCCGGGCGTCAGGTAAGAGAACGAACGATGAACCACGACGAGGCCAGTGTTGTGCGTCAGTTTGATCTGCAACGGATAAGCCGACACGCGCAGGTATGCCGGCTGACTGCTCTCTATGCCGTCGCTCACTTGCAAACCCAGCATTGCATTCGGTTTTGCTGAAAGAAGTGAAATGAACATTGCAGACGAAAGCTAAAGTCGATAAAGTTCCCGATAAAGGCACAATGCCAGATCGAGTTTTCGATTTTATCGATGAGAGAATATCGCGCGATGTAACGCTATGTGCGTTTCTCATACGCGGGTTTATATATACATCAGGAACGTGCGGTGAACGAGGCAAAAACATAAGTAGATCACGGTACGGTATGGCGTTGTAATGATATAATTATTATTGTTATTACCGTTCCCGCGATGCACGTAGGCGATGAGACCTTGCATCAGTTCGGCCTGCGTGAAGGTATCGATAGGCCGAAAGGGATACGTAACTTTCTCGATATGGCCCGCGTCGGTGTCCGCTCGTAAAACCGTGTAGATCAGCATTTCCGATGGGGTGTCGGCGTCAATGGCCCATATCAGTTCTTTGGTCAGTGTTTTTCTCGTACCCTGCGAACATCAGCGTTTTCAGCGCGCTTTATATTCGTCGGAGATCGAGCTTCGCGAAGCGCTCCCATGCGCAGACATGCTAGAGATGCGGTGAATCATGTATTGGCACGAATAATATTTGCGCAAAGTTGTAAGAGAAGGAAAAATGCATCGGGACATCGATCGATCTTCGCACGGCGCGATCATCATTTTCATATCCAACAAGTAACTCGAGCAAATCGATTGACGTCAGAGATCTGACTCGTATTCTGGCGATGATCGTGATGATCGTTCCCGTCTACGTATTTTCACGATGCAAAAGACATCGCTGACCGATTAACCGCTGCGACTGTTGAAAAGTTGAACCAATCCCAACTGTAGCAACTGCAGCATCATGTCGGCATCATCGCTTCGGCTTCGGCACGTATGCGTCATACTCGGCATACGCGCGCAAACACGGCAATGCAGGATTTCGCATCTCGATTATTGCCGTTCCGAGAACGCGCGTCCGAGGAAAACGGGAGAAAAAAGGGCATGCGCTTTACGCATACACGATGCACGCGCGTGCACATACATATCCTCGGGCTTACGCGCTTACGGTTAATTAAGAGCGATGACCGGCGCGCGAGCGAGTTAAATCGATTTCGCTGCGGCTAAATTGCCGCGTTCCCCGAAGACGCACGAGAGGCCACAAATAAGCTGCTATTTCATTCGGCCGCCGTTAATTGATTCTAGTTAAGTGGCGTGCACTGGCGGTTGTTTCAGACCGCGCCAGACAACGCAACGTGTACCGAATCATCGCGTTATCGCGGGGACACGCAGCGGAAAAATGTATCCCTCGTGCAATAAGCGCGAGAGGCCAAACTGGAAACAGGACTCGTGGAGTTTATTTCTGTGTCTTACTTGGGCCAGACGCAGCACTTTCGCGGTCGGTATCTCGAGCAGCGGCGGGTCATTGACAGGAGTGACATTAACGTGAAGAGGGAATCTGAGGCTTCCTTGCAGGTATCCCGGGAGTGTATAATCCGACCCGGCCACCAACGTCAATTCCAGAATCATGCTGTCCTCTGTGGTTTCGCTACCGTCGTGCGCGTACTGTATCTGTCGAGGAAAGTCAATTATCATAATCCGGGGATAACGCCATTCGCCATATAACAGCTAACGTGGAATTCGAGAAATTGACGTAATTTGGAAAATCGCTTGTCAGCGACATCGCTCTCAAACGGACAAGGCGCTTAAGACCGAACGCTCGTTTTTCGTGCGTGAACTCCGCTCGTCTCAAGTAATCCCGCTCACGCGATTGATCCATCGCGTATATCATAGGCGGTTCTTACACGCCGAGGAGCGTATAGACTTCGACGTTTCATTTTACATCGCGCCACGGGATCAGAATTAATCGTGGCGCTGGATGGACACGTCCAAGTACAGCCGACGTTGTGTCATCCTCCCCGGCGTTCGATCCAACACTCAAGATCGACCGCGGTTGAAATTAATTAGAGCGAGGGAGGGAGGGGGTTAAGCCGGGAGTCGCCGATTAGCATATCGAGTGGGCGTCGTCCCCGACCGAGTCGGATCGAGGGAGGTCGCGGGAGAGGCTGCCGCTTTCTCCCATTTCTCCTCTTTTTCTGACGATTAGAAGGCAATCGGTAGCAAAGAGACGGAAGCGCGTTGGATAAAAAGCGCCCGATACGAAAGCAATCGCGAACGAAAAAGCATTAATGAGCCCGGTGGCGGAGCGGTTTATAAATAGAACATACTGTCGCCAGATAAATCGAGTGTGGATAGCGGAGGAAGAAAACGGGCGAGCGCGCGAACGAGAGCACGACAAGTCGGTCGACCCTCCACGTTCCCGCCAACGGTTCTAAAGTTAGTCCTTACGATGCGTACTATGTATAGCAGCGAGTGGTCCTATGACGAACTGGAAGAACACATGACTTTTCATGATGTTTCCCCGCGCCTTGTACGGCCTAGAGAGGCCGGGCCGAGTCGGGGACCGCGATTAGTCACCTGATATTAATTAACGTCAAGTGCAGACCGACCGAGTTTCGCCTCTTACTCGTGTTCTCGCGAACTTGTCGGCGATTTCCAGCTTTATCGTCACACGTGTAACCGACAGGTAGACGCTAATACCGCAGCGATCGTCGCGGTGGTTGGACTTGCGAGCAACTGGCTGCAATTCCACGTTAATTACGCCAGATTGACGCTACGGAGCATTTCAGGGTGTATTGAGATCGCTGGCCGATTACTTTGTCCTGGTTGATATCCTGCAGCGTGAAGGAGTGGTCTTTCCGAGACATCAAGAGATCCAGCGCTAGCGTCCCGTAAACCGGCGATGTCACCAAGGTGAACACGACGCCGGTCTCGTCCACGCCGTATTTGGCGATATCCAGCACCATCGCGATGTTCTCAGCCGTTATCAGCACGTGCTGCCCCTCGGAAACTAGTAGGGGGCTCAACGAGAGAATTTCCAGATTTACTGGCAGCGTGGCATTCGAATAGATCTGCAAAAGCGTTCACACGATGCATCAGTGCAAATATTATTTCCATCTCGCTAGCAAATCGACCGTACATAATTAATCCTATTAATTATACGCGGTTTATGCGGTGTAATTAATTCCCAATGTCGAATATTTCTGTACTGAGATGCCTTGCGGATTTATGCGGAATATCCATCCCGCTGCAACGCTCTCGCCTCCTCTGTGTCGTACGGATCGCGCGAGCGACGTTTGAAGATGAGCAAAAAAAACTCCACGACCTAGTCTGGCCAAATTGTTCGTGCGCCCTGAATCCCCACTAGATCCACGCTAGTTACCGACGAGATAATTAGCTCGCAACCGCGATGCAAGCCTCGTCAAGTGGCGTCGTGCGTGATCGAAACTCGATTACGAAAATTAATCTAACCTTGTAGTCCTCAGCGTAACTCGGCTTGATACACAGCGGCTGGTCGCAGTTGCACCTGAACGAATTGACGCCCAACTGCGTGCACGATGCACCGGCTACGCAGGGCTCGGCCTCGACACACGGGTATCCCCACACGCAGCCGACGACGATACCCTGGCTGACTTTGACATCCGGTAGTCCAAGGTCCTTGCCGTCGAGGATCATGTTGCGTATGCAACCTTTGTAGCTCACGTCGCCGGATCTGAGGCCCTTGGCCAGCGCCCGAGCGCGCTTGTTCAGCTCGGTACCGCCGATGTAAAGCGTGTCCGCGAGATCGAGGAAGCGATTGCCACCGGACGGCAGGGCCATTGTCTTCTCATGGCGGTCGACGGTGATGCCGAGGCCACTAGGGTTGAAGTCCACGACGACGCTGTGCCATTTACCGTCCGCCACCGCGGTGCCATGTATCAGCTCGGTCGGGCCGTTCCCCTTGTTCATCAGCAGACGAATCCTGCCATCGTGCAACTCAACGCCGAGAAAGTCGGCGTAGGAGGATTGCCCGGTGTTGTAAAGCAACAGGCCGTTGTCGGCGCCGGTCTTCAGCTCGAATTCCCATCTGCAAGATCGTAACAGCAGGATTGGCGAGAGATTTCTGCGCGAGGAAGGAAGCGATCGAGCAAGCGAAGCGCTATCGATGTTGCGATGCGTTAGCGATCTTCTTCGCGGTACGCCCGTCCAGATAATACCGGCGTACTTGGCGACGGGATAACGGAAAATTCCGATACTACCCTCTCCACCCCCGTATCCAGCAGCGATCAGATTAGAATCTCGTGGCTGATCTCTCTTGGATGTGCAAACGACGCGTAGAGTTGGATACGAGAGACTTTGCGAACGTGATATCGAATAGTACGCTATATTCGGGCGTTTTGCCGTTTCGTTAAAACCGAACTGTAACCGAATCTCGGTGAGATACCACGAAATTCCGTGAATTCGAATCGCCGTGCCCGCGAGCGTTACTAACGTAACGTAACGTAACGTGGTTGAAAAACATCGACATCGGCGGAGCTCTAATGATTCGATTTTTCGCAAATATTGTCCCCGCAAAATAATTGCGCGTCCCGGTTTAATCATCGCTTTCCAAGTGTTCAGGCTCCGCTGCACGATTAAGTAGGCAAAACGTTATTCGTACAACACGAGTTAAACGAGCAAGGCGATGCAAACGACCGTAGAAAGAGCCGGAGGGAAGATTGTTCACTGTGAATTTATAATTGTAATTAAATCAAATCCCGCTCGGTCGACTTCTACCCGGCGAAACTTTCGGGGACGAATGATTCTCGCATCTTGCGCACGAAGACGCCGCGAAGAACCGCTCCGCGAATACGAAAGCCGATTATTTACTTCAGCGGGCGGATTCATTACTTTGCTTTTGAAGTAAGAGCAAAGTGTTACAATAACAGTAAATGCGGAGTAAACTCCCGTCGCGATGACTGATACAATAATGACACACAATGGCAGCAGTAGTGCATAATGCGGCCGCAAAATTATCGTAGCCGTTTGCGCCGTTAAAACAAAATGAAAATATTAATATTACGTAACGATGTTTCCCCGTTCTTCATTAAAATATTTAAAAGGCATTTAATTTTTTCACCGATTCGCAACGTAACGCCAGTCCCTCGCCGGTCGCCCGTTCCTTATTATTCTCTCGCTCGACGAAAGATTCGACATCGCAGCACGATTTCGCGATTTAACCCTCGAATCAAGTTTAATTGTGCGAATTGCAATCGTTCAAGTCCGTTAGATGCATTGTAATTAATGATAATACTCGATATACTGGTCTCTCCGACTGTACAGTATAGTTTACAGCGGTTGTGTAAAGCAAACGCGTACTCGTGCGAATCGCGTAAACGCAATTAGTTGTTTCTGCTGTGCAAGTGCTCCAAGGATATTCTAATACGTCTGTGTTTGTACGTGACTCATCAGCCGATGCTTTGCCCTCGAAAACGCACTTGTTACGCGTTTGCCTCTCACTTATGTCTGCGACAGCTCTTCGTGCATGTTAAACTCGCTCGGAAAAGTTCAGCGGACGAAATTGGAGAGAGAGAGAGAGAGAGAGAGAGAGAGAATGAGAATGAGAGTATAACATTTAAAACAAACCAATGGAGTTCGTTTACTTGTGATGACGAAAAAAAATGTTTCAAATAAATAATTTCATAAGTACATATATCTTCGTTAATCTTTTATTGACCTTGCACATATAATAATTTTCATTGGTGAATCGTCAAATATCATTTGCAAA
>JAHMML010000009.1:786913-809413 GCA_020341155.1 Eciton burchellii
AAATTAGAGAGAGAGAGAGAGAGAGAGAGAGAGAGAGAGAGAGAGAGAGAGAGAGAGAGAGAGAGAGAGAGAGAGAGAGAGAAAGAGGGGGGAGGGAGAGCCTCGTCTCCTTTCTCAATTTCTCCTCTCGATTGCGTTTTTCCGGTTCCTGGCGAAAATATGAAATATTACGATGTACATCTTGCGCACGCGGTAATTCCGCTTCCCGTCCGCGCGATAGCAAAAATCGATGTGTCAGGTAGCGGGTTAAACGACCAGCGGAAATTGCGCTCGGTCCAAGCGCGCGAGTGGAGAGGCAGGGAGGAAGGAAGGGGCGAGGGTGTGGGGGGAGAGGGGAGGAACCACCGCTCGTACTCTGTCGTCTGTGCCAGGCGCTCGCGTACGCGTGACACAGCCGTGACACTCGAATCTTCCAGATCGATTGAACGCAGAGAGCGCGCGTCGAGATCGTCGCGGTTCATCGGGTTCGCATAGAGCATCGCGGAAGGAAGACAGTTATGATCGTCCAGTCATCCGCTCTCGCTTCCGGCCGACTGTCTGCTTATCGACAAGCGACACCGAAAGCAGACAGATCGGCTTCCCTGAAACATTCATGCGAGAGAAAACGGATCGACCGGCCCTTCGTCTCGCCCCCGCATTAAAGCAACAGGTTCCCACGTTTATTCTGCCAGATAAGTGTTGCGTTAAGGCACCGCCCGGAAGTCTGGCTGAGCTTTTAATTCGGCGCAACAAAAGAGCCGGAGCACCTATGGCCGCACGGTGCTTCCGCCGCAATCCCGCACAGACAACGCACGCGCGCGCAAGCACTGCCTGGAGCCGGTATTAACCGGTGATTCAACAGCGCTGTACACCGCATTTGCGTGGAGATGAAGCGTTTTTCCCTTTCTTAATGCGCGTCCGAATAATTTTCACGAGGACGGTGCAGCGAGTGCACCGTGGTCGCATCTGGCTCGCTGAAGTTTTTAGTCCCCACGGACGTGTCTGGCATTTTCGTGGCGCCGAGTCGAGCATCCGAGGAATCGCATATATCTCGTGAAGGATCAGCATTCAAAAAAATAAGACGGAAATACAGATCGCGGATGAAATACGCCAGCTGCTCGCTATTGAGAGACGTGCGCGCTGCCCCTTTTTCAACGTAAACCCACTTTGTCGGGGCTGGCCCCGGCTCGCTCGTACTTTTAATTTACCGAAACAAAAATGCCCGAAAGCCCGTGATGTCTCCCTGAGACATTACGGAGATTACCGGGAATGAGAGAAATCGCGGCGCGCACAATTTGTTTGTAGGAAATCTGCGATATACAGACATCCATATTTGCCATTTGCACATGCGTCCAAGAGCGCGGGAGGAAAAGACTAGACTAGGGGAATACGCGAGAATTCAAGAATACTGTAATTTAAAACATATTCACGAATGCGCGCTCTGCATGGAACTTTCTATATCGCACTATAAAAAATACAGGCATTTCCCCTTTACTTGGAGCTAGGATTGGAAAAGGATTAATCTCGCGCTCCGGATTACATTATATGCTTTATGCATTTGACAAACATTTATCAATATTGTATATTATATTCATATAAATATATATATATATATATATATATATATATATATATGTGCGCGTATGTGCCGAATGCGCTAAAGGAGTTTGTGCACCGAAATTACAGGTCTGTATAAAGCACGCGTGAATTCATCATCGAACGATATTGCGTAGCTGTCGTATATGTGTACACGCCGTGATATTTATTCATCGAATGACGCTCCGCGTCATTCTGCAACGCGATCGGTAATCATTTCCGCGAGCTGTTCGCATCGCAAGTAGTCGTCGATCATCATGATGGTCAATCGATCGTCTCGTCTTTTCAGCGAAAATAGAAGTCAACCTCGGGGTTAACGATTGCGTCGTAACGCGATTGAAACAGTTGTTGCCGCGCTTTTCGAGGCGATTTAATGGCGTTCCCGACGGGCTTAATCGTTAAAAGCTAGCCGGAGATGAAAGTGGTAGAGAGTCGCGGCAACATGAAAGACCTTCCTGGCCGATAGCTTGAATGCGGATCTGGATGCACAACTACGCGCGCGCGTATGCGAGTTATGCGACCCGCCGGCGACCTCGGCGAAACGGATTTCCGCGGTGTTACCGTAAGATATTGAATTCCCGAACCGTCGACGTATTTATTTTACGTTTTCGATGGTAACGGCGGTACGCCCGGCCCGATAAAGAATCGCCGCTGAGAGCGGAGTATCCCGGCTCATGAGCCTCGCGGAAAAATGGACCACCGAATGCCGGACTTGGATCGGCCTTGTCGTCGTTGGGATTTTTCTCCAAGTCAGCGTCGAGCAAGCATGAAGCGGAGAGGTATGACCGAGTGGACCAAAAGGACGAGTTCTGAAAGAGATAAACGTTTCCGCATCGACGGAAACGTTTAGTGATAACAGCAAGCGATGCGGCAGCGAATCGCAGCAGTTTAATCGCATTCTCTGTGATCCTTGCGGCGAGGACAGGATTCAATGGAAACGTTACATTAACGTTGCATTACGACGAGGGATGCTGTACTTTCGGGAATGTACATACCTCGAGCCAGAGCGCGGAATGAGGCGCGGAACGGCGACGAAGGCACCGTCCTCGACGAAGCTGACTTCCGTGTTCCTCGTGGCGTCGAATTCCGGCGAGCAGCCCCACGTCACGGCTGTTGCTTCCGACTGGCCCTTCCTCGACCTCGCGTGCTCTATGACCCTGGCGCCGTTGTAGATTATGTCGGCCATGCACCCTCGCAGGTAATCCGTGTGTCCTGTCGGACGGAATCAGACGGATGAGCGAATGCTCGTGCGAGAATTTGCACGAGTTTGCGATTGTCACGTGATGACGGCGCGGCAACTTCAAACATCCCGTCGCATTTCGCAAATGAATCTCGCAGATGATGTCCATTAAGCGTTACGTTAATGAGACCGTTAGTGATTCGCGCCGCTTGAAGCGCTACGCAGAGATATAATCGGGCACGATTCGCGATTCGAGGCGGACGCGAGCGTTCAACAGCGACAACCTGTCGTCCGTCTCTTATTCCTCTTAATTGGCGGATCGTTTATCTTTGGCGAGTCGGGACGGGAAGCAATTATGAGCGACGATCGATCGTTGCATATCCAGCATGTCTGTTTGAAGCAGCTTGGCGATTTCCAGGAATTTTTCTCCATTAACAGCGAATTATTTTCATTAAAACGGCAGGATTAAGACGGCATTACGCGAGTCCGATCAATTTTCCCATCCGATTTTCCCGCCTGGCCACCTCATCTGATTTCCCCGTCTCATTTGCCTCGCTTGATTTTCTCGTCCGTTACCTAATCGCGATAGTCGGAACGTTTCTTGAGATACGCCGAGAATTTCGCCGGGAATTTATCCCCCGCGAGGAGAGGGTTGTCATGTACGGGAAAGCGAGTAATGTGCCCGCGCGATGGCTGTATTTGATATTTTGCGACAGGCACGGCGGATTCGGCGGTTCCGCGGCGCGGGCGACGAGCTCGTTGCAATACGAAGTTAATCGTCTCCGCATGTGACAAGCGCGTCTCTCTCGCTGCGGCTGGGCGGATTCACCCCCGACAAGTTGCCGTGTGTCGATGCTACGATGCCAAGGACGACCCCACCGCCCCGCAACAAGAGGCAGAAGCCATCGGGGATACGTGTGCATAAGCGGTCCGAGACGGGCGTTTATCGGCATACCGCGGAATCGCGGAGACAGTCTGCGACGGAATGCCGGCTACATTAAACCAGCCAGCTTGTTTACAACGTCGTTGCGGCGTACCGCTCTGCCTCCCTCTCACTCTGTCTCTCTTGTCAACGGTGCCATCAGTGCCTTTAAGCTTTTTACATAATGTAGAGTTTTATTGATTCCAAGATGTTCTGGCGCGCGGCCAGCGAGCCCTGCGAGACAGCGGCTAGAATGCGGTTTATGGGGATATCTTTAAACATCCAGCGGATCCAGCGGATCAGCCGGTGATGAAATAACGATTTCCGGAAGATGAATTTGCATGGCTAACGGCGCCGATGTTCCCGCGATGGTCCTGCGGATTAACCGCGGTCCCGGCCGGTATCACATCGCTATTTCGCCGGATCATCCCGCGATGATGGATAAGAATATTTTCCCTTCTTCTCTAACTTTCTCCTTTCTTATAACCCTCCCTCGTCGCGGGTGCTCTTAGCTCTACCCCTCTTTTTCGCCATTTCGCGGTGCGGTTTCCAAGGTGTGGATAAAGCTGGAATTGTCGCAGTAAGATGGAGATAATAGAAATTTAATTCTTACGTGAGAGACAACTCGGATAAAGAAATTATTTTAGTCGCAGAGGAAACGCGAGCCGCAATGTAAACCGGGATATCTCGCCGAACGGTAGCCGCTTCCCCCGAAGACGTTATAAGGTGGCGGTGATAAAATAAATAATTTCGCGATACCGCAGTGCCATGAATTTTGATTTATATTTACGTAATAACGATCGAGTGTGCTTCGACTCGGATAGATATTAGGATCTCGGTATTGGCACGCCGAAAAATATATATATACATATATACATATCCTTTTATTGATTTCTCTTGCAGCCATATCAAATATACGTCGCGCGGCGAGAATATTCTCTATTTCTACGAAGCCGAGGAAATGGTGGCCGATAGCGAAATCCACGCCGAGAATCTTGCAATCAAGTATATAGCTGTACGCGCGCATTGTGCACCTCCACGTGTGCACGTGCACACTTGTCCATATCGACGCAGCTAACATGATACGCACACATATATGTACACACGTTGCACACGAAGGAAAAATCTAGCAGGATTGCCGTCTTATTCGCAATTTGTATTCCGCATTCACGTCGAAAGCTGATGATGTAAATTGAATCCCTCAAAACTGCAGCGGGCGGCTGCGGATTTTATCCCCGCATTGGGCGCACACGCACGCACGCGCACACACACACACACACACACACACACAGAGACCCATCTTGACGTTTAACCGCTGCTAGCAGCTACCGATACGTAAATCGCGAATCAAAGAGCGGCAAAAGCGAGGAGTTTCGCACGAGAATCGATCGCGAGTATTCCGCAACTCTTTTCGCGAGCGTTGTATTGTTTCCGCAACTTGAATCCGCATACCGAAAATGAGCTTCGCGGCCGCCTTCGAACATCGGGGGTTGATTTCCTTTCTTTATTCCCGCCGACTCGCCGAGAATTTAGCGAGGCCCATGCCGGCGAATTAATAAGACCTTCTCCTCCGAGGGGAGGACCTCCTCCTCCATGGGCCGCGCCATGCCATGGGGTACAAATGAATTGTCATGAATATGTAAATTGAATTTCGAGCTGGTGGCCGAGTATTATGCGTGACAGTCGACGAGGGTAACGACGGGGGCGCGTCCGCGGACAGAGTGGAGGATGGAAGGGAGGATGAGGAGAGAGAGAGAGAAATGCCGTTCGCGCTGATCGTATTCAATTTCGTCCGTGTCAATTCGAACGGAACGACCTGGTTGAACTTTTTGTCCCTTGACATAGAGAAATGATTATGCTCGCTGCGGTTGATGCGTCGCACTCGCGTTAAAGAACCCGCTCGTTGTCGGGCTGTTTGCGGCACGTATGCACAAAGAATGCGACTACTCGCTCGAATGCAACAGCTAACCGAGGATAGATCTACTCGGGATGCAGATATGGCAGGAAATCGTTACGCATGACGTGGATAATTTACTGTCGCACGTGCGAGCCTCCCATTCTCGCGCGAATCTGAATTGTCGGCATTCTTAGATCCTCACGTCCCTTCTAACGACGTTGCCGACTCGTTCATCCCGAATGAACTCGGCCGGTCGAATTATTTCATCAAATTTTAACCTGAATTATACGCTATATGTAATTCAGGACATGTTTTCACGTTTTCCATGAGTACTAAATCAAGAGTAATAAACAGAGATACCTCCTCTTCTTATGTAAGGTTTCCGCGCAATTTGCAACGAGCTGAAAATAGAAAAGAGATCCCGCCTTTTCTCGGTCGTCCAGGCAGTGCCCGCGCGCGCGCGCGCGCGCGTGTGGGTGTAGGTATGTGTGCTTGCACCGTGAAGCGGAGAAACGTATAATTCGGAATTTCGCCGCGAAGACGTAATACAAGCGAGCAGCGTTGCAGCAAGAGAGCAAGCGGTGGACAGAGGGAGAGAGAGAAAGAGAGAGAGGAGGGAGAATTTTCCAATCGGCGCTTTCCCTGCTCTCGAGAGACGGTAGAGGTATCGCGGCACCCAATTTTATCAGCGGCGCAAATAGGCGAGCGAGCGCGCTAATGAAATGAAGTGCGCCAACGAGATTATAAATGCGATCGACTTGACGAATATATATTTTACAATTAGGCGAGGGTACACTGGCATTGATGAAGCGCTGATCGAGCGTTACATCGGACCGTAATTACGGCCGCTGCACGGAGACGAGTTACATATCGCGCGCCCATACAACGAAAGCGGGAGCAAATGTTTGAATTACATTGGCCGTCCGTGCGATTTTGTACAACGTGTATCCCTGGCGCGTTCCATTATTTAAGCTCGCCGCCACCGCGGAAACATGAGACAACGCGTACGTCATACTTTCGATATAATAATATCGGCCAGTATGCCGTGCATTGTAATCGCCCGTTCTCACTCGTCGTCACGACTCCGTGCGATGGCAAATAATTGATTCGCTGTTGCAGCGGTATTGTAACGGAGCAGCCGTTCGGAAAGGGCAATTGTTGGCGACAATTTCAACGAGCGCTGGAATCTTGTGAATTCTCCCGATGCAGAAAGTCATTAGAATTGAGATTATACATATATGTGTGTGTGTGTGTGTGTGTGTGTGTGTGCGTGAAACGTATCTATGGCTTTTGGAACAATTCGAGCAACTGATTCATCGGCTGGAATCTACCGCCGAGATGAGACGAGATGCGACTCATTGTTCCAAGCTAAACAGAACATTTCCAACGTTTATCGATCTTTCATTAACGTGATTGCGTTAAGAACACCGATAGCTCATTTCAAAATGAGGTAAAGTCCGCAAGGAGAATCCCCTGATGTTTCTGCAAACTGTATACCGAAATGTAATAAACTACCTTGTTGGGAAAGCCTGTCCTCTAAAGAATATTAAAAATTGCTTTCGGACACAACGTCGCGGGAAATGCCGCGGAATATCACGAAATGTGAGATGAATATTAATAAATATCAAATTTTTCAGGCATTATCGTTAAATTTATTTTCACAAACTCGTTACCGTTACCATTTTCACGGCACGAATGCCCCCGGAACACGCCGGCGTTCCTCCACCATCTCCATTTCTTTTACGCCCCACAACTTTTAATTTTGCAAAGTTACGGGCAAGATTTTACTCTCAAGACGCGACGTTGTGTCTTAAGTTTCGTACTTTTGCCTGGGCTGTCTCCATTCTAGCACGCTCGGGACCGCCGTTATGAAAATCGTATCCCTCGGAACAACATTGTTTCGATAATGCCGATCGATGCGGTTTGTTATAATTGTATTTCACTTGCACTGCACTTGCGCGATCCCGCAAGACAATTCATCAAGATTTCACAAAGCTTTCCTCGTATCTCTCGCCGGCGATCATTTCTGCGCTTCAAACGCGCTCGGGTATCCCGATACATGCACGTGATATACGATACCGTACTCATTTCAAGTTTTAATAATTGCATATCGTTCTGTTAATTTAATAAATTAATCATGAAACGGAAATTAATAATATTACATGAATAATGTACCCGGTATTCGCGGCACTCTAAATTATTAAATCTCGCGATTGTTGTATTTTATATAGCAACGTGCGCGCACGGCTATAGCGCTTTATTCCTATTAACGTTTATTAAATTAACGTTTATTAAAAGAAAAAAGAGATATTTTATTATAATAATCATCCGTTATAACATGCATTATATATATTGCATTTCGGGCAATACGCGCGGTAATTATATTTTAAGCGTTATATTTTAAATTATCGTCATAAAAAATGCATTCGCAAAACGGAAAATCTTCATTATCCTCATTTGCCGTTATTGTACTTTAAAAACGCATTAAATTTCTCGCTTTCGCGTAATATATTGCGCGACTCGTTGAAAACGAGTTTATCTCCGAAAAAAAAAGCGTGATAGATGAATCAAAGATGATTCATGCTTTGATATAATCGATACTCCTATTTTACTTACCAGTATATTAAAGTTTATTAAATTTAATTGAACTTATCCGCACGATGAATATCAATGTAACTGAGCAAACAATTATCAAGTTATTAATAATCGTATTCCGTATACCCTCCGTATACTGAATTTTTACAATGAACACTGCGATTACTTTATCGGGTTTATTTCCGGATAATGAAAGAGAAGGAAAAATATTAACGCGCGCGCGCGCGCACGTGGCGTATAATCGTTTCTATTCGAAAAAAGTTTAATTAGAAAAAATTCAATTTAAAAAGAGATAAAACTGTGCGTATCACGCCGTTTCTATTCTTCCTCTTGAATTAATCCCATTTATATGCGATGAGTAACAAGAATATCCTATCGTACCGATATTCTCATCGTTTGTTTCACAAATTTCATTACATCGCCCTATTTTCCATCAATATTTTTTAACGCGTACGTTGTACACACCCGTGTGCTCGCAATTTGCTGGGAGTATCTCCTCTCCTTGTTCCTCGCAAGGAGGCAAGAAAGCTGTCTCGAATCCCGGAAAACGCGATCGAACTTGGCGGACGATTTCGACTAGCGTGTTCCTACGAGCGCGAGCGCGATATTAATTATTTATCAAGAGCGGTTCTCCTTTAACCCCGATCATCCAATCTCTCCATCGTCCGTGCCGCACTTGATCTGATCGCCGATCGTTTAACGAGATCGGACGAGATAAGGGACGATTGATCGTGACCGCGCGAATGCGGGACGCGACGAGGCGGTGCTTTTTACCGGCGGTGCGCCGTTGCCGGTACATCGAGTGCAGTTGAGTCACGTGGCGAGACAATCTATTCGAATAAGACGATGTTTGCGTCTGCCTTTTCGCGGTCTTGTCTCTCCTCCCCTTCTTTGTCGCTTACCGAGAAAGAGCTCGTTAAAGTCGCCCTGTCCGCCGATGAACACGCCGTAGTGTATGTTCAGCTCGAAGAAGCGACCGGGCAGTTGGGACCTCGTCGTGTGTATCACGTCGATCTGCAGGCTGATGTTGGCCTCGCGTCTCGTCAAATTGACCTGGTGCCAACTGAGGTCGTTCAGCGTCAATCCGCGGGCGCTCGCCATCTCGTTCTCGCCCGCGCCCAGATTAATGTGAATCTGCGGCAGAAAGGTGGCAGCGGGGGAGGAAGCGGGGAGAAGGGGAGAGGGGGGGGAGAGAGGCCCCGGCCCGTAAAAGTCAGTCTCATTTCTACACCGCCCCGGTGTAGAGGGGGCGAGAGGTGTGCGGGGATTATCGTGTACTACCGCTGCTACCGCAAATGGATTTCGTGCGTTTCGCGCGGTACAAATGCATTCTTGTTTCGCTTCTCTCTCGTTTCGATTCTTTCCTTTTTTTTCCCCCGGAAAAGAAGAGGGAGAGAGCGAGAGGGAGAGAAAGAGACCGGTCGTCCTCGAGCTTCGGTTTCCGGCCGTAGACCCGGTATATTTTATGCTCTTCCGTGCGAAGCAACCAACCAACCAGCCAGTCAACCAGCCCGTCAGGCAGCGCGGCACGGCTGAGCGCGCGTAAAAAAAGCATTATGGAAACGCGTAAAGAGTTTTTATTGGTAAACAGAGCGGGGAAGGGAAGAGGACGCGTGTACACTTTTGCGGGATTTGAACGGAGCGGTGAGCCGACGATTGCGTGCGGAAAACCGCAGGAAGCATCTCATCACGATGCTGTAGGGTTTAGCGGTCCTTTGCGGTCCCCGGCTGAGCGATGCGGAAATTTCGCACTTCGCTGCGATATGGCCGTGACGCAACCGCACGGCGGAAGAGACGCGCGTAATCGCAGCTGTGCGAAAGTCCGAGCGAGCGAGAGGAAACGTCGTCCGAGGGATCGGATCATCGATCCGAGGGTTTCGATTCTCACATGCAAGATCGCGCGGGCTCAAACGCGGGGAAATTTAATTTCGGAGCGATTCAAAGTCGAGTCGGTAGTTTGAGATCTCGTCTAGAATGCCCGCGTATACGCGCCTTCCCCGGAACTCCCGCGACCCCTCCCCCCCCCCTCCCTCCTCGCCGCTCCCCCTCATCCGTCGAGAAGCGGATCTAAATCCGCAAAAAGGGCTGGGATACCAAAGTTGGTACCGGCGTCGGTATACGTACGGTTGCCTGGCGCCGGTCATGCCCGACGAACATTCTCCGACAGTGTGAGCTGACAGGAATCCGACAGCTCGAGGTTTCGCGTATTCCGCCTGCACTTGAAGCATTCGCACAATGAGTTTGCACGCCGCGAGAATGAAGAAGGCGGACAGCTAGACAGACAGTGAAAACGGCTTGCCGGTGCCGCGGGAAATAAACGTCGAACGCATCGCTCCTCGGTGTACTCCTCGTATCCGCTCGTGATCTTTCCATGATGGCGCCAACGTGAACGGCTTCAGCGACATCAGCTGTTCGATGCCGCGCGCGACGCGGCAAAAGTCGCGCGCGATACGCACCACGGAACGCATCGCTACTCGCGAACGATTGCCGCGGTTGCTCTCGTAATCGCACCGTCGGGGGTTACACCGGTTACGCGCGCTGGATTTACGACACACTCGTCCGGGGATAAACTCCAAACTCCCCGCGCATATTTAGATTCGCGGAAGACACCTAAATCAAGTGCAATTGTGTCGGCCGCCGCGCTATCGCTCCGGGCTGTTCGAGACTTTCGGCTGCTGGCTGCTGGAAAAACGTGGCGGGACTTTCGATGACTGTGCATTCGACGGTGCATTCTTAGCGTCAGATGTCAAATGTGTCCGTCGAAGAGAAGAGGATACGCAGACACGAAATCCTACATAGAAATCCCAGAAAGAGACAATCCGCACACTCATGGACATCGCTCGTTTCATGCAATAACCACAAATCCGCCCAAGCTTACGAACTCTTTTTTTAGCCCTTTTTTACGTACCATTATGCCAATCGTTTCATTGGAAAGCTAAACGTCAAATAATTTCAATTCACGAGAAAGAGAGGGAGAAAGAGAGAGAGAGAGAGAGAGAGAGAGAGAGAGAGAGAGAGAGACGAAAGGATCCCGCGGAGAGAACTTTTTTTCAAAAATGTAGAACGAGCGGCACGGCATAGAAAGTATTTTCCTAGTTAGAGGCTCTTTATAGCGTCATCGTTTAAACGCGCTCTGTCTCGACGCAATGCATTATCGAATTAGCAGATAGCACGGTGCGCTTTAGTTGGAGGGTCGAAGTAGCCGGGCCTGATAAAGAGGCTTTAATCGCGACCCGGATCGAGCGGTCGTAGACTTATAGCGTTCCGATACAGCCGCGTTCGCCGAGTGTTTCTTTTTGAAAGCACGTAAGGGATCTCAGAGCGGATCCTTCGCGGTGAGTTCTCGTTGACTTAATGAAAAGTCGATCGCCCGATGCTGAAGTCACGGTGAATCAGTATCGGTCCGACACATTCTGCGATCGATCCGGCGTAAGAAAAAGGCGGGCGAGACTTTCGGAGCACGAAGCGCTTGGCGGAGAGCGCCATTCATTAATAAGAGCGTGAGAGACGCGACGGTTTGCGAGAACGCAAACACACCTCGGTGTGCACGCGCGAGCGCACGCGGCGGTCTGCATTACGAATGCAGTGATTGGAAAGTGAATTATATCGAGAGTCGCCGATGCGTCCGGCCGCGCTGCGGCCGAATCGTCGGATTATCCGGCGCGGCACGTCGGTCTGACCGAGCCATCCTGAACGCGATATATCGATATTCGAATCTGCCACGAATACGAATCGCAACGGTAGCAGCGTAACAGTGAAAGAAACGCGCGAGCGCACTCGGTGAGATGAATTTCCTTTTCACGTGGTCGGCGATGAATCGCCGCCTGCACGCTGAAGAGCGAGCAATGTCGCGATACCGCCGGCAGTAATTAAGATTCGATTCGCTGGATTAGCCGGGGCTCAGGATTAACGAGCATCTCGCGCTCGAGATGCAATCGCCGTTCAAACACGGAAACGCGTCCTCCGCTTGGAATAGCGTGCTCGCTATGTGCTCGCTTAAATACCGCCTACTCGTCGGGGAAATGTCTGTTTAAGCCGGGAAAAATGCCGCGCTCTGCTAGTAACGATGTTTTATAATTACTAGGATTACGGTCCTCTTAGGGAAGATGAAAAGTACAATACGACTTTTACTCTAATTACAAGGCATTATGGTCCATTATATTAATCTACCGCTATCAAACGCTTAATGTCTCAGTCTCATTACGCCTCGCGACGCTCTCAGCTTATTAAACGCATTTCACTCCGAGGAGGATTCCTGTAACTTTGCATCCTCAAATTCCGGAATTTTCGTCGCGCTTTATGCGCGCCGTTTGAGAAAAAGAGAGACAGAGAGAGAGAGAGAGAGAGAGAGAGAGAGAGAGAGAGAGAGAGAGAGAGAGAGAGAGARAGAGAGAGAGAGAGAGATCAAAGGCGGATCTAACAAAAGACAGTGGATAATCAAGTATACGGAAGAAATTTAATTAAAAAGTCTAAACGAGCCAGGAGAGAGACTTTTCAAACCCCCGAATACCGTATCCGAGAACGGGCGGCTCGATTACGTCACCGGTGCCGGTAAGCGAGCGATACCGCGATATATCACCGCAATTAAGCTCCGAATCGCCGGATTATCGCCGGATAGAAGGGCTTTTAAGCCTTCGAAGGCGTCGAGTGAGCCTGTTCCCTCGAGGAGGCACAAGAGATCCACATCTCCATCCCCCTACCCCCGGAACTGCCGTTGCACTTTTTGCCACGGCCGTTTATCCTAGCTTCATCCGCCTTAACGATCTTCGTAACAAATTTAATTAAGTCCCCGCGTCAGGCATCTTCCTCGCGAGCGCGCGAGCGCGCGCGCGTCGCATGCAGGACTTAACCCTTCGCGAAATTAGATTCGCGCGGTTTTCACGCCGGGATTCATGCGAGTAACCCGGCCACCGCGCTTGCACTCCGCGGCTAATGCACTCAGAGGGAGCGGAAAGGGTATTTTAATACCGTATCCGGATACGCAGCGCGCGGTTGGTTCCACGCCAGGCTTAAGACGGGGAAATGAGAATCGTAGAAGAGAAGGGCGGCTCGAGATTGATGCGAGGATCTGGCGAGAAGCGAGCAGGCCGGTATTATCGTTACGCTAACGACAACCGAGAATCGATATTATTATCTTAATCGCGTCCTAATCCGGGAAATAACGCCCACGTGTTAATCGCGCGCGCACGTGCGCGCGCTCGCTCTCGAATTGCCTGCCGCAATTACGCGAGTCGCAGCAACATGCGAGAATTAAGACGCTAAGCACGTTCCGCTCCGAGGTGGAAGTTGATAATGAGTCGTGTGGAACACGGGAGAATATGCGCGTGAGAATATTAATTGCCGAGAAATTAATAATCTCGGGCGAGGTTGTAACTTGGTTGTCGCGCGGCGGCGTTTCTTTGCGCGTAATTGGAAACAGCGCGGCTCTCATCAGCGGTTATTATCAAGAGACGGCACGGTCACTGCCCTGCCCACCGCGAACCCTCTATCGTCCTGCCCTTCTCCCCTCCCCCCCCCCGTGGTCCCTTCCCCATGTTACCGATCGTAGAACGCGTTTACATGCGGGCGTTTCACGTACGAGCAAAGTCGACGAGCTCGTTCTCAACGGCGTCTCGGCCCGGATGCTCGATAGCGGGGATATCGATCAGAAGAGTTCGCGCTCGCGTGTGTACTCAATTCGAATTTCGATTTCTGATTCGCGCGCGGCGCGCGCAATTGCGAAATGGAGTCCCTCTGCGTTAAAATGTGTCGCCGCAATTTACGCGGTCCAGCGGCACGCTCCGGCTAAAAACGCCTTCCAAGTATAACGAATTCCGTCGCGTTCCGTTTGGCGAGCTACCGAGCGCGAGAGGCGAGATCTTACCAGTTTATTTAACACACATCTCGCATATATAGGACGCTTA
This sequence comes from Eciton burchellii, assembly GCA_020341155.1. Taxonomy (NCBI): domain Eukaryota; kingdom Metazoa; phylum Arthropoda; class Insecta; order Hymenoptera; family Formicidae; genus Eciton; species Eciton burchellii. The sequence goes on from JAHMML010000009.1 coordinate 800,986, forward strand.
ATTACACGCGGATCGGCCAACTCGCTTTCGTTACGACCGAGTTGTCTGTTTAATGAGTAATTTTTAATGAGAGCCATTTGGAGAGATGAGAACGCGCGTAACCTTCCGGTGATTTCTCTGCCGAGAGGAGAGATCTCGTGAGAGGTCACTTCCGTCATGTTCATTATCGCGTGATATCCGGTCAACTGACTTTCGTCCGAGAGGCTGCACCTTCGCGCGGAATTTCGACGCGGAAGAAGCGAACGCCGCACCGAAACACCGCCGTGCGATAAAACCGGATGTACGAGGGAGAAAAAAGAGGGAAGAAAAAGAGGAATCGGCTCAACGATCGCAGCCGTACAGCAGTCACAATTTCATTTCGCGGAACATCGATGAAAAAGGCATTACGCGCAGTTTTGTCGTTCCGTTGTTGTTGTCCGACATGCTGTAAAACGATCGCCATTGACGATCGCGTCGCGGAAGTGCCGATGCGCCGCGATGTCGTCAAGTCATTAAGCACGGAGCGCGGTCGATCTTTTCTAACGGAGCGACATCACGGACTGGCGCTTATCAACTGCCGTAAAATCCAGGAAAATCCTCTTTTGCGATGACGCGCGCGGGATAGCGACAGCGGGCGCGAATTCGCGGAAATCCAGCGCGATCACCGGCCGGGTTAACTCTTCGCCATCGCGAGGCACGATTGCTCGAAACGCGATAGCCGCGCATCGCTATCGGAATCCATCGTGGATTGAATCGCTGCCGGCTGCTGCTTTTGCCTGTACCGCGCCCCTGGCGAATCAATTTATTGGATTCTTCGCCGCCGCCGTACACGTCCGGTCTTCCGCGCGTAAGGTTTTTATATCGTAGCGATCGGAGTGTCGCTCGGGCTCGATATCGGAGAATACCGGGAGATAGCCTAGCGTCGTCCTTATGTCCCATTCGCGCATTGGTATCGCTATCTGCTTCAGGATCGGGATTTTTCGTGCGATAATTCTCAACGCCTTGGCAGAAACGTTAACTCGAACGAGCGCGAGAGTGCGAAACGGATCTTCTCGGGTGAAATTTTAAGATGAGATTTTGAGGAAACGCCGCGCGCCAGCCTTCTCGACCTCGTCGGTTTCGATGTCGCGCAGCCTGAGAGTGCATTATTACTCCTGAACCACCCTTAACGCCGCTACCGACTTCTTTGCCTTAAGCGACGCGCGATCACCGCTCTCGTCCCGCCCCCGTATTTCTCATTCCTCGGCTCGCATCTTCCACCTTACCTCCGTCTAAACAAACATTCAACTATGAAATATCTCCTTTCCGCAAATAATCCCGTCACGGGTCAGTCAAGGAGTGGAAAAAACACGTTGGCCAATATTGACCGGTGTCCTCGGCGCGAGAAGTCCGCACACATCCGCAACAGCGAGGATATTTTAAATAAGCGAGCGTAAGTAATATCCGGTAACGACGGAAGAGACGAGCTCGCGGAGAATCAGGGATCCCGCCCCCGGGGGGACGGGGTCACGCACGTTGATTTTTGCGTATCGCCGCAAAAATTCGCCAGGTCGTAGGCGGTGATTAGAATCTTTTCCTGGACGCAATAAGCGTCGGCCCGCCGACGTTGGATCCGTGCCATTTCGCAGCCGAGAGGAACGGGGGGGAGGAGGGGGGAGAGAGGACTCCGAAGTAATAAGAACCGCGGACACGCGCGCGAGCGTTACATCTGCGGGAACCCCCGTTTTTCCTCGGCGTCTCGCAGGGGGAATATTTTAGCGCGTGCGAGCGTCATTCCTTCTTTCTCCTCCTTTTCCCTTTTTTTTCGCTCTCGTCATGCCGCGTCTAATTTCTCTCCGCGAGAACGGGAGAGTGTTAAGAGAGAGGGCGAGATGGGGGAGAGGAGTCTGGCAGCCGTATTGCAGCACGTGCGGCCCGTTAACGACAACGGCCACCAAACAGAAAGCCTATTAATAGAAGTAAGCGCCGGGAGCAAACGAACCTTCAATCTGCCGGCCTCGAGTTTGATCAGGCAGTAATCCGTCTTGCCAGCAGCCAATAGCAGCATAGCGTCGGCGAGATGAGTTCGGAACCGGAAACTGATGTCGGTAGCACCCTTGGCCTCTTGAACCGGAAGATGGATGTAGCTCGCCCCGTAGAACGACACTGCAAGTTTAACAAATTTAATGCGTTTAGCTGCTACAACGTGGAAGACCGATGACGCGCGTTATTATATGCCGGACAATTTGCCAGAGAGAGAGAGAGAGAGAGAGAGAGGGGGGGGAGAAGAGGGACATGGGGCGCGCGAGAGGGAGGAGGAAAAATGCGCTATTAACGCGGCAATCCCTCATTTTAATTTACATAACGTTGTAACGCCCTCGCTCTCGACAAAGTCCCGCCGGGCTCCACCGGAAAATTACCCAGTTTTGTCGCGCTCGGCAGTTCGCGGCTATCACAGTCGCGTTCACCTTGACTGATGCCGGCACTAATAATTAAAATATTCAGTTCACGAAGGAGGGTGGAGAAAGGCGGAGGGGACAGCGGCGAATCGCGAATATCGCGCGCGCGGACGTCCTATTTTTACGTAAAATAAGAAGTAAAGAGAATACGTTGCAGTTGGCGCGCAAGACCTCATTTTTCCTCGCTGCCGAGGAAGAGAAATTAAGTGTCACTCGGGAAGTTTTATTTCGTTCATCTGTTTCTCCGATAACTTTTGAATTGCGAGCTGAAGTGGCTTTCCCCGGGAAATTTGATATATTTATCGTAGCCGGGCACGTAAAGCGGTGGCAAATAAGCCGCGACGGAGATGGACAACAAACGGGTACGATTTTGCAAATCTTATGAGATTCACGGACCGCTCTCAACGCTCTTCTAACTCCATTTATTTCGGAGGGCAAATATTAGCCTCCCCGGCTACATCAGCTCCCGTAACAGCTAGCATCTAGCTGAAAACGTAGACGTAACTCGCGCGGAAGGATAATAATCGATCGGATTGTACGGTCGATCGATGTTGCTGTTGCGATTTCGTAGTGAGGAGTACTCGCCGTGTAATCCATTATTTTCCCAAGCCTGTTGTAACTCTCGCTGTAATTTGTCGGCCGTTGCAGCGCGAATAATAACATTATCCAAGATAGAGAGAAATAAAGTTTACTTTTTCGCAACGCTATTAAATAATAAAAATAACAAAAGAACTCGTACTTCCGCGTGGCTTTGCTTCCGCGTCAAAACAGCCGTTGTATCGAGATGAAAGAACGATATTTCCAAATAAACGCGCTCCTCGATACTCAAAGGCTTTTTCATTTATACTTCTGGATCGCCGACGGAGATGAAAAGTGTCACGCCGGGATTGACGGAATAGTCAATGAAAATGGATGGTTCCGGCGACTCAAAAGGCCAAAGAAGGAAGAATAACGCGAGCGAGAGGGAAAGAGAGACGGAGGAATTACGGAGGAACACGTCGCGATTATTAATCGGGTACGCCGCGGATTTGTTCGCTTCCAAGTTCCTCGAGGTCTATTTTAGCGAGTCATTCGCGCTACTTCATTAACAAAAGCGACAGAGGCGGACGCTTGGCGGTAGCTTGATGAATGGATCGTCAAAGTTCTCCAGGTCCGCCGGCTGTTTCCGCGGACTCCGTCTATCGTTTTACGTAGCGGTACAAATATCGCTTTTGCGGGATCGCGGCGAGCGAAAAAGTGATAAATAGAGGATACGCGGTCGCGCCAAGTTCGTCAAGTTCCCTGCCGCGTGCGCTTCGCGGCCAGTTACGGCCGTAAAATATTCCTCGATTAACGCTCGCCGTTCCTGGCGGACGGCTCGCGCGATTCGATCGAGCCGATGAATAACCGGCTTCAACCGGCCTCGAGCGAAGCCCCGCGCGTCTCGCAGCGGCGCGCCGTCTACACGCGCATTAAGAGATGAACGAAGCCGGAGCTTTATTTCCCATCCCGCGGATCATCTGAGAACGCGTTCAAGTACGTGGAATAACCGCACGGGTCATTAAGTGCGAAGAATTTCCTGCCCCCCCCCTCTCTCTCTCTCTCTCTTTCTGCCGACTCCCCCGGATCTTTCCGGTTAGCCGATGCATAGAAACGTTAACGTCGAATCGATCGTAGGCATTGCCCCTCGGTGTTTCGCAGTTCATTGCACCGCGGCTTACTCAATTCGCGTTATCCGCGAATCGTAATATTCGCACACGCACAAAGGTGCAGCTTGATGCAGAAGCGTCGATGCCCGACACCCTCTCGCGCGGACCACCAAGCGCGTATTTAAAGCTTCAGGCGATTCTCGCCGTCGGTGTCGAATGGCCCGACTAATTTGCGGGAATGTTAATCCGCGAACTGAATAACAAACATGCGACTCCCGTGAAGCCGATTTTTTTTGTTGCTTGTTTTCTTTTTCTCTCTTTTCCTTCTTCTTTTTTTTCTCGTTTTTCTCCCCCTTTGCCGAAGGATTAATATCGCTTTTAGGTGAATCCGCGGTGGCCTCGCCCGCGAATAATGCCTCAACTTTTCTCCGACCAGATTGCGAATTAAATTGTATTAATGGTCAGAGCCGCCGCGCAATCCGAGCTCGTGATCTGAAAGAAAATCGCGACCCGAGCACGCACACGGACGCACGCATACGCGAGTGCGCGCAATGAAAAATCGTGAAACATGGATATTCCAGAGCGTAAAATGGACTAATGGTTACATAATGGCGTGAAATTGTAATCCTTATGATGATCGTGTTGCCGTCTCGCGCGCGTGTCCGATCTCAATCGTGTTGTACACGATTGAGATATGCAATTAACATCTGTGGATCCGCTGTTCCGCGTGTACGTCGTTATCCCAATCGCGCACCCGGTACGTATCGACCTATACGTCCGCCACGGTAATTACGAGGCTCGCGGGCTGTGCGCGAGCATCGAAAATGCTCGTTCGATTGTTATTCGTCGGGCTATTTGTTTTATAAAATTTCTAAAAATCGGAATGGAGCTCCGCGGCGCAAAACGCCGGGATTGTTACGCGGAAGGGATCGAGTTGATCATGCGAATACGTCCGGCGCAGCGGGCACCGCGTGAATTCCGATAACACTAGCATGACAAAGAGAGATTTACTTTGTCGAAGAAAATTAAACAATAAATGGAAACCTGCCGGCGTATGTCTATACGACACGCACGAGCGAGCGTAGTTACACGCGCGATTATCCCGCGAGTAGTCTCGCATCGGACATCGAAGCGATTTCGATTTTCGTGCAAAGGAAAATCAGCGCCTTCTCCGGATTTTCCCGCAATGCCAGCGGATCTTGTCGCTTATCTTCCGTGATCCGCGAGCGATCAAAGGGTCAAAGGGATAATCCATGATGATGGCTTGATCCGTGCGATTGTGTGCTGTTGCAGTGTTAAATGTAATTGGACGCATCGATATCCCTTAATTTCATGTTTCGGGGCGAATTTTCTCCGCGCTGTCCTACGTTGATTGCGCGTATATATCGACGTATATATTGACCGCATCGAATTTCGTTAAATATACCGTGACTGACCCGCCATGAAGCGGAGTAAACGCGGGAACGTGGAATGGATGGAGCGCGCGAGTGTTTTCGCGAACGCTCTCGTAATTTTATTTTTCTTACGCGAGGTCTGTAGAGATTCTTTCTCTCGCGGCTACATCCGTAAACGTAATTGGCCGGGGACGTTCGAGAAAAAGTATCAACACTGCATTAACGGTAATGGCCGGACAGCGATGCCGATGCGGCCGGCAAATGGTCGCTCGTACGGTTTCATGGCAAACGTAACGAGCGTCGTCCTTTCCCGGGTACTTCCCGGATCAGTTTGGAGAGAGACACCGAATGCCGTGTGCGAAACGAAAGTTGATCTATGCGATTAATCGTCGATCTTTACTGGCCGCGATCGCTTTCGTTGTGTCGGTTTACGCCGCTCTGCAATAAAGGCACGCTTTAATCGCGCGTAACGTCAAGTATAAAATAAAATGGCGTAAAAGCTTGGAACGACGTTAGATACAGGCTTACGCGTGCGGCTTTTAAACGTTTGAAAATTTAAATCCCGCTCGAAAGGTGAGCCGTATCAAGGGAAAAGTGACGCGATTGATTCTCGATTAATCGCAAAGCTTATCGCGTACTCGTTACTAGATATCGAGGCTAAATAATGTTGCCGAAACTCATAAACGATCATGCGTTGCCTCGGCTTTTCGGGAGAACGTTATTTCGGTCGGAATGCCCAGCGTTCCTCGCACTTTCGAGCAGGAGAGCAAGCAAGAACTCCCGTTATCGCGAGAATTAAACAATCGGGACGTTATTAATTAATTCATTACCGCAACGAGCTCTCGTCACTCCCTTTCTTGTTACCGCAGAAACACCGCGCGATAATATGCCATCCTCGATCGCGCCTTCACAGGCAAACCGCGCAGCTGATATACAAAAAATACTCAGCCATTGCGTGCAACCGCGAACGCCAATAAATACCCGCCCGCTGTTCCTCTTCTTAATGCGTTGTTTTTCGCGGGGATATATATCCGGTCGGAATCGGCAGAACTTGCAAAAACAAACGCGCGATGCAACACGCGCGACATGACGTTCCCGCACGCGCCGCGTGCGGATTAATCCGACGAAATGCAAAACTGATTAGAGCGGCGCGGGCGCGTTTCTATTCCCGCGTGCGATCCTGCGGTACGATTCCGCGTCGAATCAGCCGCGAATAATCGCTCATCGTGTTACTCGCGCGTCCGCTCCTGCAGATCGCGCGTCTAAATGACAACGAGTCTGATCGGAGAACAAAAATCAGCCGAAATAAAGAATCGGAGAATACGCGATACGCGCATTAACGCGTGCCGAAGATTTTATTGGTACGGAAATGCGCGACACGCGGCATATCGATTACCGCGGCAGCGCGCTTCCCGCGCTCTTTTTTTCTTCCCTCCCCTCATCGCAGGGAGGGGGTCGCACAGGCCGCTTGCGGAGGATGCGAAACGTTTAGCGAAACGGTTCCGGTTTGATCTCCGCTGCACTCCGCGGCGCGTCGCGGCGCCCTTGTTAAGCCCGAGATCGATCGGCGCGGCGCCGGAAGTGACGGCTCCGTTAAAGGAAACTCCACGCGCGGATCGCGATTTCGATTCCGGTCTCACGAAATTCGCGAGATTCGCTTCGAGATGAGCGTTGCGACGACGTGCGCCTCAACGGCGAGTTTTATTGCCTCAGCGATTGTGATCGCGTGATCGATTATCTCGCAAATTAGCCAAATTCAATTAAGCCCTTTGACAGCGTCCGCGCTTCACTCGCTGCTCGCTGCTTATCCGGTTCTCCATGCTGCGCGCGTCGCGAGAGAATTCACGTTGGCAAACGCAGGCTTGTCCAACTTCGGCCTCGTAATTGCATTCTGATTACTTTAGCAGAAACGATAAAATTTATCGCGAACTCTTTCTCCCGGTTACACACACGTGCGCGCGCGCGCGCGCACGTGCGCACACATTTCGTTATTAACTTTTTCGCGTCACGCGTGGGTAATGTCGAAGGAATTTAAATTACTTACTCTTCGCAAAATTGCAGAATAACATTTCCCCGTCTCCGGCGTCCATAATCGTATATAACCGGCCCTTCCCCCGCGCGTTTCACGCGCAAAATATCTCGCACGGCAGGGGGACATAATGCAAATGTTTAATGGCATACTCGAAACTTCAGGATAATAAAGCACGGAGCACGCTCGAGTTAATCTCGCTTGACACTGCGCAGTGTCAAGAATGTTGAATTTGATGATTACATCGGAACGCGCCGTCACGGAAGAGAAAATCGAAAAAGCATCGGCTTCGAGATCTCGTATCGACAACGAAGGACGAACGGGGAGCACAGTCATTAGACGTGGAATAATCTGTAGCGGCCGGATAGAATCATGGCGGTATCACGATAGAGAAAGCACAAAAACCGCGGAACACGGTAGCTACGAAAAGAAAAAGGGAAGAAAAAGAGAAAAAAGAAAAAAAAACTCTGGAAAAAGGCTGAAGTTTTCACGTTTGAAGTTTCGATTTTGAAATTTTGATTCATATAAAATGGATTGAATTGTTCCGAGCCATTGAAGGTATCGGCCCGAAGTTGACCGAAACGATCCATCTCCCTCTCTCTTTTTCCTTTTTCTCTCTCTTTTTTTATTGTACGTTTTTTCTTTCTTTTCCTTTTTCTCTTTTTTTTCGATATTTTCACACGACTAGAAATATTGTAAATAATTAGGGCATCCCATCCGCAATTGCGCCTTCGTTACAGTTGGCCGTGTGCCTGCCGCCACGATAACGCGTCATGCAGCAGAGCTTTCTCTCTCTCTCTCTCTCTCTCTCTCTCTCTCTCTCTCTCTCTCTCTCTCTCGCACTGCTAGCGTAGGTTCTCATCACAGTCATCGCGACGAACAGATGACCAAATTACTTACTCGATACGTGACTATGCGCGGATCAGAGAGAGAGAGAAAGAGAGAGACAGAGAGAGAGAG
>JAHMML010000009.1:814413-869291 GCA_020341155.1 Eciton burchellii
AACCCGTGCACGCGGCTGAAATTTAAACCACCACCACCACCACTACCACCACCAYCACCACCACTAGCAGCAGCAGCAGCACCACCACCACCGCCACCACCACCAGCAACCACTACTACCACACTAGAGAGCACCCACCGGTACGAGCATCCACACACTACTGCCGCCACTGCCACCGGCGTATCACCACCCACCCTCGGCTGCGTGGTAGAGGGCGCGTGAGAGCGAGCGAGAGGAATAGAACGACGGGAACGAGAGGCGGAGTTGAGGGAGGCTAGCAACCCCCAGACCGGCGTCGCCGTCGTCTCGTCACGGAATCCACGCAGCGGACCGGCCGCTCCATGCGCATTCCGCTAGAATTCAGCGAGTTCCTCTCGTGGTCTTCCCTGCGCCCGGCTGACGATCGACGAGGATGCTGACGGCTTTACGCTCGTGCGTCGCGTGTTGCGTGTACCAAAATGGTGAAGGTCGGCGCAGCGCTGCCCGGCTCGTTTTCACTCGCGGCTCGAGGGAGGGAGATGGAAAGAGTGCAGAGATATAGAGAGAGCGAGAGTGGTAGCGGGGGCGGAAGAGTCGCTTGCTCTCGATTCGGTCCAGACGGAAGGAGAGGAAGAGAGAGAGAGAGAGAGAGAGAGAGAGAAAAGAGAGAGATAGAGAGAGAGAGAGAGAGAGAGGGAGGGAGAGAGGGAGGGAGGGAAAGAGAGATAGCGAGAGAGCAAGAGGAGGCGAGGCGGACGAAAAGAGACGCGTGGAGACCAAGAGACGAAGAGAGTAAAGAGAGGACCTTGGCGCTTCGACCGGGCGCTCCTCGGTCCTCCTCTGCCGCACGACGACTGAATCTTCGGGGTGGACTGGGGAGGCTGCGCGCAGGGTCGACCCCGCTCATTCCTGCACCCCTGGCCTGTCTGCCTGCCTGCCTATGCTTGCTTGCCTGCCGGCCAGCGACGGCGTCGACGCGAACTACGGGGCGGACAGGGGACGCTGTTTTAGGATTTCTCTTTTCAACAACGACGCGTTTAAACCCCCCGATGCGCTCGATGGGCAAACGATGATGAAGTTTGATGATAACGCCGTTATAAATATTAATGCGTGGAAGGATGCAGGACGCTTCAGCGCGGAAGCGCCGCAGCGTTCGCGCTTGTCCCGCTCTATCATGGTCGCGATAATTAATTAGGTATATATTCCTAATTAGTATCGCGAGCGATTAAATTCTGTCGTCGCCAAGTAATCAGAATTGCCGTGTTCCACTGGCATCCTTTGCTCGGTTATCTAAATTGTTTATACGAAAAGGAAATAACGTGGCTCCACCATATGCTTGATTAACGTTTGGTCGTATCATCGATTCAATGAACATCGAAGCATCAATGATGCCGAATTGAGACTCCAACGATTAGCTCGATCGAGCCTTCTTGCGGAACGGGGCTTGTCCAGTCCGCGTGCTTGTTCATCGAACGAAAATCAAACGCGTGATAGAAAAACCGAGCCGCATCAAGTGTCGGGAGTCCTCTTTGATCGTCGAAAACTCGTCGAGCAAATCAGGTGAACATTAGTTTAATATTAATTTAAGAAGAAGCTGAAATGCACGTTTATTATTCCACCGTGTCTCTAATCGTGTCCTCCCCGTTTAATAGAATAAAAGTGCAACATTTTCCTCCTGCGATCCTAATCGAATGCTCGCAGCCTTATCGGGGAGATAACGGAAAAAATTTTCAGCTATTAATGGTCAGTTGTCACTCGGCCGCTAGCTTTGTTGTTGCAGCGAACGAAAGCGCTTAATTTGCCACAAATATAATCGCACGACTGTTAATTAACCATATTTTGCTTTTGTATACGCGGCCGGATATGTTTGGCGTTTAGTAATAACCGCAAAGCAAATAACACATTGAATTTGAACCGCTTACTTTCGAGATCTCTCTTTGTACGGGCGGCGTATTTGTCCCGTAAACAGGCAACGACATATTCCACGCGGCGGGATACGTTCGAATGGACGGTATTTTATCTTGATCCTCGTCGCTCGATCGGGCGCGGGATTCACCGTTGTTTAAAGTACCAATAATGCGGCATCTTGTCAAGGTTTTATTGTCGACGCGCCGCGATGAACTATCGGCTCGTTGCGGTTATCATCGAATTCATCCGCACGCGCCGAGATATAATATTACCCCCAAGTATAATTAGCCCTTCTGCATTTGGCGTAGGCGGCCAGGCTTGTTTGTTCCGCAGGAGTAATAATAACTGCTCGCCGTGTGCGCACGTACGACGCACACGGATACTGTTACCTTTCGCTACTCGGGTTATTAATTATAGACGCGCCCGATGAGGGATGGCGATGTTGATGTCGCTGAATAATGCAGCTTTCGCCGTTATCGAATCGAAGAGGGAAAAATGAAATCCGCGGAAACCCGGCAAGAGGGGTAGGGGGGGGCGAGGGGCGACGACCGCCATGAAGATGACGACGAGCGCGCGTTACGCGCGATGGAAACGATCCGCTGAATTATTTGGCGGATTTCCGCGCGGCTGAATCTTGAATTGTTGCGGAGACGTTAATAATACGCGCGGATATTATTTATGGTTGGACTTATTCAGGCAACGCGATGGAATCACGGAGCCCGCTATTTGCGTGATTTTCCAGCGTTTTATTTACGTTCAGACAGCGTCGCCGGATTCGCTCGCGAATGGAGACGAGGTACGGACGAGGGACGAGGAGCGATGCATCTGTCAAAAATCGCTCGGCAAGCCTTTGAACGCTCTCGGCAAGCGAGACAGAGCGAAAGAGAGAGAGAGAGAGAGAGAGAGAGAGAGAGAGAGAGAGAGAGAAACGAATCGGTGTTTAGGACTCGGCCAGCGAAGATTTAAGGACGCAATAATAGAGTCGCGCGCAAGTCGTTCGGTGTCCACTGATAGCAGAGATGAATAGCAGAGATCGCGAAGGAGAAATTCGTTAAAACGCGCTCGTTCCGCGCGAATCGGCGCGTCTTGCGGCGCGCATCATGCAGTCGTTTCCCCTTAAGCTTGACGCTCGGCACGAGGACAGCAAACTGCAAATTGTCGAACCGCAGGCACTGTCCCGTTTTCTTCCTTTTTTTTCAGCTATCGTTAAGCAGGGATGTTGCAGTGCTGATCTCCCGCCACGAGAGCGATAAGTTTAATGAAACCCGGATACGCATTTGCAGCTTAACGCACGGCGCATGGTTTTTCCACGGCGGAAGTCCCGGCATGTTTTTATCTTCGATGGCGAGTTTAACGGCGAAATTTGCCAAAGCCAAGCGACGCGGTGCCCCCTCGGGCGTTTTGCCCGCGTAATGGCAATTTAAGCATCTCGGCAGTGAGTCGGTGGGCACGGTTTACCGACCCGCATAGTTTCCGCAGCGCGCCGAGCGACAGAAGCGACGAATTTTTGTAAAACGTGAGCCGCGAAGAAGATGATGCTCGCCGGCATCCCCGTGAGAGCCATTTCCGTTCTCCGGGGCCGGTTATCGCGCACGTATGGCAATTCCAGGCAAATTGTTTGTAGCACGCCTTCCGCGCGGAGTGAAACGAGCGTGATATCGCGCGCGCGGAAGCTGCTTCGCTTCGCGAATCGCGGACGTCAAAGCGTCGAGATTTAGATTCGCTCGTCGGCCGAGAGGTATGAGATTCCCGGAGATCGATCTCGATTGAACGTTAACGCGAACTCGCGTGAACTTCCGGCAACACAGCGGTCAGCCGCGCTCGATATCCGTTTCATTATACATTTCTCTCTGGATTTGGAAAATATGCGCGCAAATGTGCGCGCGGCGCTATCTTTTGGTCAATTAATAAGATTCATCAAGCTCGCCGGCTATATCCGTAGATCCGTAATTGACCCGTCACGAAGCAAAGTCAATACTCGACGAGTATTGGTTATCCTCGAGCCGAACTCCGAGTATCGTTGGATTCCAGATGGATTCGAGGACACGCGAGATTAATCATTCGCCGCGTGAATCACGCGCGACGAGGATGCCAGGATAGAATCACGCGGCTAATAACAGGGCGATAACAATAATCGACGCGTTTTCATCAGAATCAGGCGCGAGACTGCGCGGGGCTCCGTAAAGCGGAACGCTTACGACATTCCGTCCGTCGCGGGCAGAAAGGGCTGATTTACTTTGTGGGCCCTTTGCGCGGCCGAAACTGCATCCTCGTCGCTTCGCTCGCCGACGACGCGGATAATATTTTCTTTCTCTTCGTCTGAAATTTACTCCGCCCCGGGGAAATGTTGCAGGAGCACGGCGAGAGCGAAATAACGCGCCGTATCTACGGAAAGAATATGCAATGAAATTACGACAAGACGATTTTAGCGACGATTGCCATCGCAGCGACGATTCGCGACTCGCCGTTCTCCCTCCCTCACCCCCTTCTCTCTGATTTTTTCCTCTTTCCCTCGCGTTAGCTCTTTTGTCGAAACTCGCGATTTCGCGAATACGCGCCAATTATCCGGCGGTTCGGCGCGTTATTGGCGCGGCGCGGCCATTCTCCGCCTCTCGTGCGAATTTACATGTCCTCGGGGAAATGTCGAAGGAGCACGGAGATAAAACGGTATACGGTAAGTTCGCGCGCGCCGGAGTCGAAGTCGCATAAAAATTATTTATACGACTTTTCCCGGCTTTGTTTCGCTCCCTCTTTCTCTCCGGCCGCGCGACTCAATTTTCCGTTCAATTTCCCGCCGAATGGCCGACAGTCGGGCGCGGGACTAATCGGGTATTCTATGCGAGAATTAATACAAGTCCCACGGAGCGCATCGCGGATCGCGATCTCGATCTCGGCAGATCGTAACGGACTCGCGCGCGATCTCTCGCATCTCCAAAAGAAAGTCCGCGCGCGCGCTAAGACGCTCCCCGAGTTCCGATTCGCTCGGAAATTTACTTCACCTCGGGGAAACGTTCGCGCGCGCCCGCGCGCGCGCGATATGAGCACGGCGATATAAAACGTTACGCTGCGGGAATACGCTGTTCGTTACGCCGGGAAATTACCGGTATCTCGGGCCGGGCCGATCCTTAACTCTCGGGATCGCGCGCGCCCGGCCACTTCTCTAAAACCCCCCGCCGGGGGTTAAATCTATCGGACGTGGCGTATCTCCTTCCCCGAGGCGAATATTTACTTCGCCCCGGGGATACATCGCGGCCGTATAAATCGGGACGTAACGACACCGAGGATATGCGCGCACAATAAAGTTACACCGCGAATTGATGCGCCGCTCGGCGCAAATGCACGGGGTGTCCCCCGTGTCGGTCGGTCGGTCCGTCCGTTCTCCTCCTCCTGCTCTCAGCCTGCTCTCACCCCTCCTCAGCCACGATAACACACGCCATATCGATCTTCGGAGGAGGTCTCGCTACCGCGAGTTCGCCTTTTTGCGAAAGTGGCAAACACGCGGAGATAAATGTCGATTCGACGTCGACCGTACGTGTAAACATCGCGTCGATATTCTCGTTGCTTCTTTGTTCCATTTGCCGCGTTATTACGTACTTCCTTTACGATAAGCGGGTTACACGGCCAGAGTAGCTTGCATAATGCAGGGCACGTTGCGCGGCGATTATCATGAAATATGCGTTAATCGGGAGATAGCATTCGCAACGGGGAAGTGAAACATTTAACGTCACGGATCGCCGACTCTTACACAGCGGGAGATCCTCGCGATGGACATCCTCGCCATGAAGATCCGAGAGATCGCCATGTTTTTTCACATCCGCGGGGGGGGGGGAGTGCGCGCGCGCTGGGGAGAGTTGTACCGCGGACGCGGTATCGCGCGGTGTCTATTCATCCTGGCGGTGTCTCCTTATACAATTCCATACGCGCGCCCGCTAAGATGTCTCTATGTCCCGTGCGAGGGGGACATTTCTCAGCGTGTGTATTTATTCGCGATGTGCCGCGATATTTCAGAAAAATTCAGGACACTCGCTTCCCGCGCGAGCGCCCCGCGCGCGCGGCATCCGGGCGCGCGCGCCCCTTTCGTTTCAGACCGGCTATTTTCAGACACACCGACGAAGAATACGCTCCACGTGAAAACCTCCGCGCCCCCCCCCCCCCCCCCCCCCAGCACCACCACCACCACCACCCACCCTACGGATATTCTTGATAGCGTGACGCGCCGCGGTTACGTCGGGGAGAGGGAAGATTATCTTGCGCGCGGCGAGGGCGATCCCGACGCGTCGCGCGCTGGAGCATCCACGGCCGCATTTTCACCCGCGAACGCCCGCAGTCGTGTACATCGACCTCTCGACGGAGAAGAAAGACGGAGTTTATTAATATTTCGCGGTTTCGGCCGCGCCCTGACCCTCGCTGTCGCTCTGGAACGACGTGATGTTTGAAGGGCTCCGCCCTTCGGCCGACTCGTCGAACCGGCGTACCGGAATACGTTAAAAGGCTCTTCTGTGTGCTCTCCTCTGTATATCGAGCGATCGATATACGGAATTTCGACCGAGGAGGAACGTACGCGCGAGCAAACGTGCCGCTCGGATCGCGGATCGGTTTTTCGTCCGCGCTGAACGCGCGCGCGAGCGCCAGCGGCGTTCCGCGCCGCTGGAACTCGAACGGGAAGATTTTTTCAAGCAAGATCATTTGCAAAATTTTCCGCGACGTCCGCGCTTTTAATTACGCGATATTGCGCGCGCCTCTGTGTCCCACGCTGCCGGTGAGAGCTCCTTTGTGTCGCGTCGCGTGTAAATACGCTCGCGCAACCCTCTTTGACGGCTTCTCCACCCTCTCGATCCACCTCGCCGTGATTCGCGATCCGCGCGAATCCGCGCGATCGCGCGGTTCACATCCGATTTTGCGTAAGAAGCGTGGCGCATAATTACTTTTTACGAATGTACGTCGCGCTCGGACGTTCCATTCCGATCGCCGGCTATCTTTTCAAGGCGCGATGGTCTTTTCAGTGAAAGCAAGCATCGAGAGAGCGATGTATTTTTCTAGCAGCGACACAGTTTGCTCTCCCGCTTCGCTTCCTCGCCCTCGCACCAGCTGCGTTACGTTGTGTTAAAAATGCAGCGGCGCGGTGGAATCGGCCGATGCAGCCGATCTCCGGACGAATCGTCGATTCCGTCTCTGTTAATTTTTATTTCAATCCGGAGCGCCGTGACGCTCTCCGGGCGTAACGTTAATTTCCGTTTACGTCGCGTTCGCGGTGCATCCGTTAAGTGATATTCGGAGCTGGAACGAGTGCAGTCGAAATCCAGATTGTTCAACCTGCAATATCCCCGAATTATCCCAGTAATTTCATACGAGAACGTGCAAACGACGCCCGCATAAGCCACGAGAATCGTACTCGAAAGATATTCCTATCGGTGGAATAGTCAACATGGCGTAATTCCCATCGTTAACATGCCGGGCCGGTGATTCACGGTGCGGCGTCCTTAATAGCGTCTAATATTCTTAAGAATATTATCGCGGCAGCGCGTAAAATTTAAGTACGCCCTTTCATCCACGAATATATCAGAGCCGCATAATTTCTGCCATTAATATACCGTTTTAATAATTTAACCAGGCTCTGCCAGTCTAGCGCTCGCTCGCAAGGCGCCGGCCAAAAACTTGCGAACGCCCGCGGATATGACGACATAATCCGACGTTAATGTTACATCCCGCTATAGAATAATTCATCGGTGCAGAAAGAGGCGGACGTAGTCACAATCATGCTCGCGCGAATAAAAGTCGACGATCCCGCTTCAGCTAACAATCCTTTCCGCGCGTTATTTTATGCGACATTTCGCGCGGCGCGAAAACATTGACTCGAGTCCCGGAGGAGGACTGCTTTCCGCAGAAAACGGAAATAGAGACAAGGAGACAGGGAGAGAAAGAGAGAGAGAGAGAGAAAGGGAGAGATTTCAAGATTACACGGTCGACGGTGGAACACGGGCAAGCGAGTCCGATTGCACGAGCGACGGATTAACGCGATCGTATGCAGCTCGCAGATGCACCACCCTATTATCGTTCCACTCGAGCGACTTATATACGCTACTTATTAGCGCTTAATACCGGCGCCGACGTCGGAAAATGGAGCGGCAAGCGGAAACGAAACGCTGCAACTACGCTGGCAACAAACTGTTTCGCGCGGATGCGACTGCACCGTTACGCCGCGGAAGCGGACTGGAATGGGGGGAGGGTAAGGGGTACGGGGGAGGAGGGAGGGGGAGGGCGGTTTAGTTTCGAACTGCCGTAACCGCGTGCGGAAACGCACGCGGCTACCGTGGATGCTGCAGGTGCGATCTCGACGTGAACGTGACTCGCTATTGACATGGCGACACGATGCGCTCGAGTGACCAGTCGTTTTCGTCGCGTGCATGCCTCTCCCTCTCTCCCTCTCTCTCTCTCTCTCTCTCTCTCTCTCTCTCTCTCTCTCTCCTCTTCCTCTCCCCATCGATGATCGATACAATCGAGGGGGCCGGCGGGGAAACCGGGGGAGCGTGGGGAGGACGGATCGGTCCTCGACCGGCCGGCAGGAAAGGCACCGCGGGAAATGCGTGCGGACGCACGCGTCGCGAGATCGAGACGGAAGTCTGCTGGCTCGATTCGACATCCGCTAGAGTCACCGGGCCAACGATATTGGGAGGATTAAGGGGGCAGAGGGGACGAGAGCGCGTCGTAATTGCTTTCCCGTCTGGTTTCCACTTTTTCCGTTCGTTTTTCCAGACATTTTTCCGAACGCCGGCGTTACGTTACGCGACGCGCCGCCGATGACGGTGGCGCGCCCTGATGCTCGTTTCCCGTCGTTTATTCTCGGGAGAAGACGGAGAGGGGAGAAAACTTCCCCCGGGACACAATTAAAAATCGTCTAGACCCGATTAAACCGTTTAAGCCGTTTAAGAGCGTCTTTATCGATCTCGCACGCACACGAGGCGAGCGAGCGGCCGTCCGTTTCATGTTTCCGCTCGCGGTGGCCGCAGCGGCGTCTCGGAACACACACGTACGCGAAATTCGACGTTTTCTCGAGAACGCTCTGGCTTTCCTTCATTCGCCAGTGATGCGAGATTATTCTCCCTCTTAGGGAATTACTCGGGAGGGAGTTTTCGGAAGAAACGTTTCTCGCAAGCTCACCGTGATCGGAGAAGCGTGATACATCGTCGCGGCTGACGAGGGTTCGTTTTGTTTTCTGAATCCTCGAGTTCATTTCTCCTCTGCATCGATCGGACTATCGATCGGACAATACGCTCGAGATAATACGCCGTTATCTCCGGATGCGGTTCCGACGCCGAGTCTGCCATTCTGCAACTTCTCGGAGAGGCAGAAACGTTGCGCATCGCTGAACCGTGATTTCTGGCTCGATAACGATAATCATCGAAGATGTATCAGAGCTCGCAACGTGCGGCGATGATGATCGCTCGGAGCGGAGGAAGCGCTGGCGACGAAAGCGTGGAATTTTCAATGCCAAACGCACATCCGGCCGATCGTCTTTAATCGATCCGCCGCGTATCGCTGTGTGCCAGCAACGAAGCTCGATGCACAACGGAAGCCCGCCGGGCTTGGGCCGGTTGATACGAACTAAGCACACGTACGTTGCAATGGTGGCAACAGCTGTTGCATCCCGCGCGTCGACGATTTAAGACGCGCTTCATATGCATTCCGCGTACAAGACAAGAAACGCCGGGGAAAGTGGAAACGTATGAAGCTCGAGCGAGGAGCTCGTGCGCGCGCGCGAACGTAATTGTTTCTCTTAACGAGGACGACCCCGGCGAAATCGTGTAGCGCGAAAGCGCGATACCGAGCACCGCACGACTGCGAATTCCATTAATTACCGCATTATCGCGTTACTCCGAAGCCGAACAAAACAGTGGCTCGGCGGTGCGAGCGGAGCACGATTTCTATAAAGTGCCGAGGGGAAACTTCTCCCGCCGTGGTCGAGCCACAAAGAAACCCTCCGGGGAGGGGGGAGGGAATGCCCTTTTTCGAGCGTAATTGCGAAACTTATTATTATCATCGAGTCGCTTCTGTTATTTCGACCTCGCTCGGGATCGAGACCGAAAAGGGGGAAAAGTCGCAGGGAAATTTTGTCGTTTCCCTTTACCTCCCTCGTTTCTCTCTTTCTCCCGCCTTCTGTCTCGTCGCGGCGAGAGGGAAAAATTTTCCCTCTCGCGCAGCGCCCGACCGACTTGTTTCCGCATTCGTAAAATATGCAAATTAAAATCGCTCCGATTCCTCCGTTGCCGTTCGCGAGCTGTGACACGATTGTAAATCAGCGGAGCGATATTTTTTTATCCCACACGCATACGCGCGCGCGCGCGCGTGATTCTCCTCGTGACTCGGACGGGAGGAAGAATAGCTATCCGCTCGGTCGTTTTGGCGATTTTCGTCGCGGTGGCGATTGTTGCCGGCCGTCTATTAACGTTTCTCGCGCTCCAGCGGAAGCGTTAAAAGTATTTACGGCCGGCCGGAGAGATCTGATAAAAACTGTAGTTTCTTTCGTTTCCTGTCGCATTGCGAATGCAAGCGCCGCGGATACGCTCGGCGCTCGCGCGCGGCAAACAAACGCGTACGCGAGCGTTGGTTTACCCGGATGTCGGTACCTCCGGATCACGATCGGCTTTTTCGAGATGGTTTATTCCGCGAGCGCGTATCTTTGTTGAGCATCGCCGTCTCGTTTCACGAACGACCGTTCCGAGCGGTGCGGCTGAACAGCCTGTCAAGTGGCTGATGTAAGAGAACACTCGATCAATAAGTCGGACAGTGCCGTTCGGATGAAGCATGGCTTCTGCCCGCTAATCGAATTCCGTTGGTGCGGCGCCGTTTTCAATTGTGCGTGCCGATTGAACGGCGACATCAAAGACGCGGTATCGAGGATGCCGCGAGGATGCCGACAGGACACGGTCCTTTTTCCGCTCGCCGAAGCTTTGCGACTAACGAACCGCACGGCAAGCGGACGTCAACTCCGCAGACATCGACCTGTCGCTTTTGCCGGCGCGCGTTTAATGAGAGCGCGGCAAACGAACGCGCGTTGTCGACACCGCGACGGTTCGGTTGCGCCGACTTTGATCCGCGATTTCGTTCGTTTCGGCGGAATCGCGACGAATCGCGATTCCTCCTCGTTAGAGGCTGCCGTCTCACCTCATCCGTAAATGTCCATCTGTTGAATTATCGCGGCGACCGCTCGCGAGAAACACGGGAAACCGGAGTGCGAGATTACGAGGAAACGGAAAACCGTGCGCGCGAATTATCGAGGATCGCTGCGAAAGCGCGTCAACGGGCGCTCGAGACTAGCCGCGAGTACCGCCGTACAGGGATCAAAGGAGAGTGAGCGCGGTGCTTCCGGTTTGATTAAAACTGCCTCTGTCGCGATCGTAACGTTTTTCGCGGGCGTGCGCGCGAAACCTACATGAATCGCATTATTCCAAATATTCGCGGTGCGATAATTAAATACATCGCAAACGTCCCCGTCAATATTAATCGCGCCGGTATTCAATACGATTTCAATTAGCGTTGAACCGTGCCATCGCGCAACGCGCCACGCTATGCGCGGCGACGAGCGATGGCGCAATTATGGTCGCGCCTTTTACCCTCCCCAATGTACATCTATTATGGAGTACCGTTGAATCCCGTAGCTTTGCGCCACTGGCAAGCTAGATTTATTACTCGCGCACCCTTTGAAATGTTAATGCGGACTTCGGCGCTGGCCGAAGCTTTGTTTTAAAGCCGCCTGCAGCGGCCCTGCGCGCGGACGCGCGAGGAGGAAGCCGAAGCGAGGAAACGCGCGCGAGCGTCGCGAAGGCGGCCAACCTCGGCTGCGGCTAACGATCCTCTCTCCCTCCTCTCCTTCCGCACCGGCGGGTCGCTACGAAAATAAACTATTTACGAATCATTCCGGGAATACGCATAATTTCCCGTAGCGCCAGCCCTACAGCCCTGCAAGCCAGCCAGCCCGGCTCTTTCCGAGCGCGCTGCACGCGCGCGCGCTCACCGAAATTTTATTTCGGTAAAGTGTCCCCGCCGTCTTTCCCTGCGTCGTATAAACAGCTTTTAACGCGAACCTGTCGCGCGCGAGCGGACTTTTATCGGGCGCATATATATTCGGATTTAGAGGGAAGGCAGCGCCTTTCCCTTCTTCCTTCGCCTTTCTCCCTTTTTTCTTTTCCTCTTCCTTTCTTTTCACGGGGGACGTTCTTTTTCGTGGAGGCCTTCGCGGAAGGTGAAATGTTCTTCAGACGGTGAACGAAACCGAGTGACGTTAAATCGTGAATCTTATGTTCGCGTTTCGTGAAGTTTTAGGCTCTCCGCGCAATCCCGGGCAGTTTTTCTTAACGTTTGTATTATTAGATCAGAACTTTCGCCTCGCGGGCTTATCAAGGAAGAAGGAAAGAAGGAGGAAGAGAGAGAGAGAGAGGGAGAGAGAGGGGGGGGGGGAATAATTTCGTTCAGGGCGGATGGAAATCATATTGAATTTTATGTGACATAAAATGTAACTAGCTTCTCCTCGACAAACAAGTTCAGAAAGTGAATGGAACGCGACTGTCGCTCGATCAGCTGCAGTTGATTTTCTCATTACGCCGCTACGTGCTCCGTATATTCCCGCGAATTATCCAAACGAGACTCCACACGCATCCGTATCGCGAAGACGTGCCCTTTAGAAAATCATCCCTCACTGAATAGCGACAATAGTCAGCTTTGACAGGCGCGCCGGCGTCTTGAACGATCTTAAATAATCCAGCGAGGAATCGTCTGCGCTCGTCGCGTTGATAAAAGGGATTCCCTGCGCAGGGATTCGCTGACGTTACTACAATCTCTGCACTCGACGTTTCCAGGTAATGACGATGAACTGTCAAACTCATCGATTTCTCGGAAGATAACCGTATCGGCCCAGGTATCGATCGATTCTGAGTGACGGATCGTCGAGAATGATATAATGATCTAAGGCGCGTAATCGCCCGACAATTGCGAGAAACTTGCCCTAGGTCGCTCTGATCAGATCGATCCGTGAACGAAAGCGCGTTGGGGAAATGTTTTCAACCGATGGTAAATATGCCGACCGATGCGATTCGCAAGAGTCTCGAAAGCTCTCGTAGAGTTCTACGTTCGGCTTCATCAGCCGGCTGGCTATTCGTAGTTGATCGAGAAGAGCTAAAGCCAGTTGCGCTGATCGACCAGCGATGGTAATCTCTCGATCGCCGGCTAAACGAGAGAGACAAATACCGGTTAACGGTCAGAACGATTACTCTTTTCGAGAATTCAATCAACGTTTCAGCCGACTTCTCTTTATCGACTGCCAGCGTCCAGGAGCGAGTCGATTATGTTCGACACGCTGTGGAGCATTCCTTCCTCTTGCTCGAAAGATACGAACGCGGCGCGACTTTCAACGTTCGCGTCGATGATATCCTCCCGAGCGGTCATCTGAAAGCCCTTTTTACGCTACGTTCGGTTTACGCTTCGCTCGCACTCGATGCGGTTCGCGTCTCCTCATCCCTCGGTGCGAATCGAATTACCGCGAGAAATGAACAAAAAGCAGCGAAATTAAAGTGCCGGCAGACGAAACACGCGACCGGTCCGCTCGAGCGAACGCGCGAGCGCGCGGGACACGCGAAATCGAATTACGCAACGGTAACAAGCGGAAGAGTGCAGGAAGGGGAGAAAGGCTGCGGACAAGAGGAATCTCAGGATATTTTAGGAAATCGCGATCATGACCGCGATCGCGCGAAAGAAGGAGAGAGAAAGAGAGAGATAGCACCGAGGGCAATAGCGGATCCGTTGGCGATATGGATGAGGCTGATCGATACGTAACGTGTTTACCGCAAATGGAACCGCATTAGGAAATGATAACGATCCTCGGATAACGAAGCGCTTATGCGGCGGTTCCGCGTAAATTACGCGGATATAGGCTTTTACCGCAGACGGTCGCTTCTGCAGTAATTTAGCGCGCGTAATCCGGCGCGGTCGTACTTTCGCGCGACGCGGCAGGCCGGGATATCCGAGAAACGAAATTTGCGCTGATCCTTGGCTGCGCGCTCGCGTTGCATGTATTATTCGTACGTCTTAATCGACCTGATCGTGCCGCAACGTATTCCCGCAATCGTGTTAATCTTTATCGGAGCCATCGATTATCGAAGACCGCGCGACCGTGACGGTGACTGCGCCGTCGATTGCGATCGTATTCTCGAAAAAATCGTCTGCCTGACAACGTAACGCGATAGCAGAGTGACTCGTGAAGAGTCACTCGAAAACACGTCGATCTCGTAATCGACGCAACGATCGTAACGCTCGTTCGACGAGACTTCATTGGACAACCGTAACGAGCAGAAGCGACTCGAGCGTGTGCTTCTCAACGCTGCTGTAATCAGCATTAAGCATCGATGTGTGGGAAACGTGTATGCAATGCGAACGTGGATGCCGATTAATATTCAGGCTGCCGATCGAGCCAGGCGGCGATTGAAGCTAAAGAGATAGTCGCCCTTAACGGCCGCGCGAGTGTATCGCTCGACCAAATTTTCGCCCACACGAAGAAGTTCGTGCGAGCGCTGCGGGATGCGAGGGTGCTTCTCTGCACCCTCTTCTGGCATCTCTCGCGAGAGCACAGCATTGCCGATTGTTTCATATCTGGCGGGATTCCAAGAGATGCGGCCGCAAGGCTTGCTCTCGACTCAAAGAATTCTGTAAAAGGATCATTTCTTTCTCTCTCTCTCTTTCTCTCTCTCCCTCGTTCTCTCTTTGCAAGACGTCGGCTCCATCCATGGAGAGAACTGTAGCTTGCTTCTCGGTCGTGAAGTCTCGCGGGACGATTGGCTGCGATCGTGACGTTCGCAGTTTGTTAACAGCAAGTTACGCCACTTCGCCTATAATCTTGTGTAATAAAGAGAGAAACCAAGCTACGTCGAAGTCACGCAGCATAAGTTACGATCCTTATCGTCGGAGATCAAGATCGCGCGTGTATTTGCCAGAATCACTCGGTTCCTGGACGACCGCGAGAGTGCATCATCTCGCTCTTTTCTGCTTCTCTTTTCTGCGATTACTTGCCAGAATCATCGTCTCCTCTTTGTTCAGCATCTGAAAAGCATAGGAACCGCGCGACAAGTGCTGCTTGAAGCGGCAGTTAGCTTCAATTCGCATTTCGCGTCCGCCAGATACGATAAGACAAGAATCACAGCCGGCGAGTGTCTCGTGCGTGTTCGGCCGCAATCAATCTCGTTAGCACGGATGCTTAATATGACGCTAAAGCGCGGCTTAAGTTTCCTTCCTCGAGATCCTCATTGGGGATTTCGCAATGAGACTCACGTGAACGCGCGTGAATGAGAGAGCGAGGAATTTCCCGGGTCGGTTTTCCAAGCTCGATATTACTCGCGCGGGTTAACAGATTTACTCTCGACCGCAAGCGGCCAACATCGTTTCTATCGACAGAATATCGACGATCATGTGTGGAGACAGAACTGCTAGCTCCTCGAGCTTCAAGCTACTCGATACGAATGAATTCTGGAGTGCCCGGTAGTTAATAGCGACTCGACGGCGCTGATGGAGACATCCTCTCGCTCAGGTCTGAGGAATCAATGCCTTCGAACTGCATTGGCGGCAGCCAATGCGCGAGAGAACACGACTGCGGTTGACACAGGGGTTGCACACGACGCCGTCCGCCGAACAAGCTCGGAACGAAGCCAGTGCCGTGCCTGGAACACCATGTCCCGAGCTGATAAATTTGACTAATGGCCCACCGAAGCGCGCCCACCGCTGCAGCCCTTTTCTTTCTACATTAACCATCCACTAAAAGCTCCACAACGCGGTGAATGCAAGCGAAAATAGCTGAGCTGGCGAGAGACGAGTCCACGTTGAACGCGAGAGCGAACCGCGTTGCGTCCGCGTCAGCTCCAAGCCAGACGATCTTATTTATGTAATCGAAAGATCACGCGAGTCTGGAAACAGCGATGATCCGCGAATAACCCCTCGTGAATCCGCGTTAACCCCACTAAGCAGGTGCTATTAAATCTCGTGAAATGAAAGCCGTCTTTTTGGAGAGGCGGAAATCGCGCTAGTCGGGAAGTGGATGAAAGAAGCTGCAGAATCCAAGATTTCAACGGGATATCGACGCGCTGAGTTACAGCTGATAAATCGCGCTGTACGTGCCGGCTTGTCGGCAACGTATTCCCTCTTCCGCGAGATGTGAGATCCGCGAAATCGAGAACCGCGCTCACGGGAGCGAGAAACGGAACGACGAATGGATAAAACGTCCCCCTACTTTACACGCCGCCGTATACAAAATCGGCCTAATTGGCCTCCCTGAAAGAGCCTCCGTGGCGCTGCCTATAGCAAAATCTACCCTCGCGCGAGGGTGCGCGGGAGATCGCGCAAAATAGATTAAACCGAAAAGAAGGTGGACGCGGTTCGGGCGGAGGTACCTTACGTCGCGGTGCTACGATTTACGGCGGTTTGGCGGGAACGTATTTAGGTCGGCGTTTGTTATCGCTCGTGCGGGAGAGAAAGAGAGCAAGATGGAACGAGGAACGGGGCATGCGGAGAAGGAGAGAGAGAAAGGACGAGAGACAGAGCTAGCACGAGGAAGAGAGAAAGCGAAAGAGAGAGAGAGAGAGAGAGAGAGAGAGAGAGAGAGAGAGAGAGAGAGAGAGAGAGAGAGAAAGCAGGTTTGGATCCTGCCTTTTCCGCGTTACGTAATCGCGAACGGCTCCGATCATACTGACGGAAAGTCGCCGATGTTGAGGCGAACTCTGGTCGCCGATGGATGTATTCGAGGATTTACTATCTCGAGATGCGAAACTCTTCGGGGCAACTGCACTTAGATGCGCACACGGAAATGGAGTGGCAGGGAATAGGGACGCGGAAGAAGGGGAGATGGAGGACAGCGTAGTAGAACGTTCGATAATGGGGTTGGTTCCACCTTTCGGTTGGAGAGACGTCGAAACTTTCGAGGGTGACGTAGCACATGTACAGGCATTCTCTTATCTTGCGTCGTGTCGAATGTTACACTCGCGTCGTGTTTCAGGTTCGAGCCGGCCGAAAGGGCAAGGTTAACCCTTAATCAAAGTTGAATCTTTTTCAGGCATGCATTCGATGAACAACACCGGCATACACGATATACACATGCACGCTGCACGTATATTTCTGACGGATTAATCGCGAATGCGAGTTGGCGATGCTTTTCGTCAGGCGGATTATTCATGAATTTATTTACTCCCATGTTTCTGTAACAACTGGAGTTTGAATGGCAAGTCCAGCTAATTGCAGCAATGTAACGTTAATCATCTCAAGACGTTACGACGTTAGGCGAGTCTCTCGAGTGAAAGAACACTAATCCTCGTTAACTCGTGAATTTTTGCAAAGCCCTCAGTTTTACGAGAGTATCGCATCTGTATTGTTGCACGACAGGTTTGGCGATCCTGATTTTATTCGCGTCGTTATTCGCACCAACACGACGAAGGATAATCGTAAAAGCATGTGTAAGTCTAATTCCGCGAGTTCGATTAATTTTCCGTCCAGCGCGAAATGAATTTCGTGACGAGACTTCTTCGCTCGCGCGTTTATGAACTTGTGGCCGCTGTGGCGTTCTCGATACCGGACTCGATATCGAAAAACCGTTAGAGTTTGCCATCGCAAAAAGATACGCTTCTAAAACAGAAACTCAATCAAGGAGCGGCTAATATCGCGAGTGAACGTTACGCGTGGAAATTCTTCTTCGATTCTTCTTCGTCGCACGATCGAATTGCGATCCGAGAAATTTGCACAACGCGTTCTCGATTTCTAAGAATATTTCAATCCTCCGGTATATTATAGAGCGCGAGCTTACGAACGGCTGAAGCATCCGGAAACGCCTGCGCCGTCGATGTTGCTTCAAGAGCTCGTATATCTCCATGCGGGACTATGAATAAACGATTGACGCACAACATGTGAGACGCGATGATACTTGCAGGAGATCGTATATTCCGAATTACGTATTTACATACTTCCATATACCGCAAATATCAATGAATTCACGAGACCAGCCGTGCGACTCGCTTCGCGATAATAGCTGGAACTCGACGGTATCGTTAAGAGATCACACTTTCTGGTTATGTCATCTCATGGAGTCGCTTTCGCTTTTATGTGATACAACCTTGATCAATTTTCTGTTTGCGTTTATATATCATGATTGTATATCGTCGCGTACGAGTCTCCCAACAGTAGTTTTCGTAACAGAAAATTATTATTCCGCTTGAATTATTACAGCAAAGAGAAGCGAAACTTAATAGCGACTCGACAAGATGGAATGTTCCTTGATAGTGAGAGTACTCTCTGATAAATAAAATTCATATACGTAAAACAATCGTATTCCGCGCACTACGACGGTGCACTTTTATCGACAACGACGCAACTTGCGTACGCGATGAGATGCTAATTGCCGCGGGAACATTAATATCATTGATTCTATATCGATGGTCCGATATAACTTTAATCGTTTAGTAATTATGTTTCGGCGCTAGGTCGAATACTTTCTATACTCGAACAGTTCACCAGGGACGGTGAATTAATTTCGAATACAGCCACGCTCCCAATATCTGGCAAAGGACCATATGTTAACGCGAACACGGCGAAAGATCATGGGTAATGCGCGCGAGCCAAGCGGGGCATGGGTTGACCTTTAGCCTCTGAAATGCGTGGTTGACTCAGCTTTGCAGCTGCGATATGCAGGAGTTTTACGCTAGAGAAGAGCTGCATAAATGTAAAAAAAAATGTAAAGAGTAAACGACAGATCGCACGCTCGCGCTCATTTTTATGCTGCGGTTCGGCAATCCTCTCAAATTACGCGAGCGGATGAACGTTGCAGATGTACACAAGCGTGCAAAGTTCATTTAGTTTCATCGCTTTAGAAGATAAAACAGGATACGAAACCGTAGGCAAGAAGATCAATCTTTTTATTACGGTACGGTTTTGAGAAAATCGCGATCCGCGCCAGGATTGCTTAAGCGAATTAGCGAACGATATTCCTTTGATCAGAGCGGAGTGCCAAGTAATGGAACGCCAAGAGCGAAACGGTTGGCCCTCCGCGAGATCTTCCGACGTAACCAGAAGCGCTGGAGGGCTCGAAACATAGCGAAAGCATGAAAGTCCCGTCGACAGCCGCTAATAACTGTAACGGCATCTGGAGCGCAATAAAGTGGCGGCACAACGAGGCTAAAGACTGCAGGGACTCTGAGAGAGAGAGAGAGAGAGTGTGTGTGTCCGTTCTTGAAGAGCGTTCCCTTCGCGCGTGTCTCCTCGAGACAAAGTTCTGCAGTTCTTCTTCAAGTTCTTCTGGCTTCTTGCTCTCGCCGGAAAATCGCGGAAACGTACCGCGTCGCAATTAATAAGCGGTGCAATTAATAACGCGAGCGCCAATCAATGGAAGCTTTACGTGCATCGTCCGAGTATACTTATTGCTAACCACTCGACCGCAACGACAACATTAAACTAACGATCCGAGCGGGAATCGAAGCAGCTGAGCTGTTCGCCCCGTTTGACAAGTTTTGCCTCTTGCTTCTCTGCCAGCTAAACGTCACTGAAATTCCGTACTCGGCGCGGAACTTATTTGACATTAAAGTTTCGCAAAAATAGTCGCGCTCGTTCCGACGCCGCTTTAGAATGCTCCGTGACCTCCGGGCCTCTCATCGCCGAGCATCAAAGAACAATTCCTGCAAGTTGAGCTTGTAAGAATCTCAAAGATCTTCGTAAAGACAATGTGCTTCCATTTTTTGGATTCTGCGATTAAAGCGCTGTTTTAGTACGCGTATACGTGTAACGTGAACGTGACATCTTTCTGTGGTAAATAAATTTTATTGAAACGACTAATCGGACATAGAAGACGCAAATATATTTCACGACGATGACAGTGTAATAATTAGCGTATCGAAACAATCGCAAAGTCACCCGCGCTTTGCCGATGCGATCGGTCGATCGTTTCTCGCGACGCGAGTAATGGAGATCTGCACACTCTCAATATCCGTGATTCTTCCTGATTGTTGCGCAAGATGCAAGTAGTTAGTTCATAGGATAATGGCGCGGGACAATAATGCGAATCTTTTTCGCGCGTTCGCGAGAGAACGCCACTCGCCATTGCGCGCTCCCATTCGAGAACGTTTTCTAGGCTGGGAATCTTGCATCAGATAGGATACCTGCGGCTGCAAAGTAGTTACGTCAGTCTCGGCTTAAAGTGACTTATATAAGCTTATATAAGTATACAAGTATAACAGTGAAAGACATAATGCATCAGACGTGATGTCCAGTTGCTTGAGTTAAGTCCTTTTAAGTATCAGTAGCTATCAACAGTATCACGTTGACATTGTTGGCGCTGATCGGAAATAAACAACTTGGTCATATTACGTTTGCTAGCTTGAGGTAAAGAAAAATTGAATACCAAGCTGGAGCTACACATCAAATTGGATATTTTTCCAAGACAGCATATCGCGTTGCGACACAACCGGCAGTCGGTCAGTATGCGTGATATTTACTCATATTTTACCAGTTAATCGCAATCAGTGATTATCCGCAACGATTATCCACATCACGACTCGGATCGTGCTTGCGAATCCTATCTGCGAGTCAATCTCAGAAGAACAGAAATAAAATAATAAATTGCGAATCATTTGGGAGAGTTCCAAGAGCACGATACATCACCGCGAAATAAATGGGCGAGAGAGAGCATCAGCGACATTTATCCGATATTATTAAAGAGCAGGGAAACAGCCCCTCGATAAATTCCTCCTCATCTTTGAGCGAATACACGACAAGTGTATCCGAGATCCGCCAACCGACAAATACAATAGACACAGAGAGAGAGAGAGAGAGAGAGAGAGAGAGAGAGAGAGAGAGAGAGAGAGAGAGAGAGAGAGATTAAAAAATGAAGATTAAAAGACCAGAAGCACGGTGGAGGAAGCACCATGCGATACGTCGATTATCTCGCGCAGGTACGAATCAGACTGGTCCAAAGATCCGCAACACACCCGATAGATTCTCTCTATTTGTATTTAAGAACGATGGAGCTTAACGTCGCGGGACTACGCGAGAGGAAATCACCTCGCGATGCTCGGATTCCGGTCTATGAGTGCGATGGTCTTCCGGCGATCGTTGAAAAGCGAAGCGAGCCTGTCCGCCTTCCGGTGCAGAAGCCTTCGATTGCTCCTCCGCAGGATGATCCTCGAGAAGGAATAGTCGATGACGAACTGGCGGGCGCACCACGTACTTCATGCCAGGCGGACGGCTGGAATCCGTCCGGGTGACACCCGTTATACGTGCATTCGTAACGTGGAGTTGTAGAGTCGATATCGAGCGGGAGGCCCGGCGAGGGGTTCTCACACGTGCGCAGGCTCCCACCTCCACGACCTACCACCTCCCTCATGGGTACGCGCGGGGGGAGGAAAGCGCGGGGTTGTCGCGGCGTCGGGTGGAAGAGAGAAGAATTCAGGGTGGCGGGACGTCGCGCGGAGCGAGACGCACGGCGGTTTGAGGAGGAGGAGGAGGAGGAGGAGGGGAAGGAGGGGGCATCAGGAGGATCGGGTGATTTCGGCGGGGTTGGGTGGGCCAGCGGCGGAGGTCGGCTAGCGCAAAAGAGAGAAACGCGCGATGGCGCGGCTAGCACCAGAACGAGGAAACAGAAGCCACCCTCAGGCGCGGGAAAGGGAGAACGGAGGATCCATCTGCCGCGAAGAGAGACAAACGATATCAGGGACGAGGAGGAAGAAGGAAAGGAGAGAGGAGAGTGCACGTTGGAGAACGCCAAACGACGTACGGGACGGGAAGAAGAAGAGAGAGAGATCTCTTTGCTCCCGATGGAAAAAAGAACATTGCGGTAGAAAAAGGGAGACGAAGAATCGCGGATCATTGGCGCGACGAGGACGAACGCGAAGCGTTATAAGACCGACACTGAACGAGAGAGGAACGAGAGAGACGGAGACAAAGAAGGCGAAAGAGAGGGAAGGAGAGATTCCGCTATCGTAAGGAGGGTCGTTATCGAAAGGGGAGTCGGTGGTGAACAGGACAGAAAATGGAAGGCGAACGGAAGAGCGAAAGAGAGCCGACAGTGGCGAACGAAGGAGACCGATCGACGGAACACGGTGGGAGAAAGAGATAGAAGGAGGGAGTCGATGGAGGAGGCGAACAAGGGGAAGAGAGAGAGCGCGGAGCAAGAGAGAGGAACGGAACGGAACAGGGTTGTTCCAGTGTGCAGCGGGCGGGCATCGCGGCGGGGGCGCCGTTCTGCTGCTCCTGTATATCCATCCAGGATTATATGCACCATCCACCGCATCCTAGCGACCACGACGGCGACGACGACGACGAGGACGGGGACGACGACGACGACGACGGCAACAGCGACGGCGACGGCGACGACGGCGACGGCGACGGCGACGACGACGACGACGACGAGGACGGGGACGACGACGACGACGACGGCGGCGGTGACGACGACGGCGGCGGCGACGGGGACGACAACGGCAGCGGTGACGGGGACGACGGGGACGACGAGGACAACGACGACGACGACGACGACGACAACAACGCCGACGACAACGGCGACGACGAAGACGGCGACGACGACAGCAACGACAACGACGACGACGACGACGACGACGACGACAGTAACGACGACGGCGACGACGACGACGAAGACGACGACAAAGACAAAGACGAAGACGACGAGGACGACGGCGACAGCGACAACAACAATAACGCCGACGACGACGCCGACGCCGCCGGGAAGCAAAAGGATATCGGCCGTGTCGGATACCCGAGCCTGTTCGTAGTAGCGGCGTATAACGGCATTGGTTGTAGTAATAGTAGTAACCGTAGTACGCGCCGCGAACTAATACTCTCGATTCATACTCGATCGTCGTGAACATCCAGTGAACAAGCTCCGATCTCGGGTCGCGACGACGAGGAAGAGAAAGGACGCAGTGCGGTAAACGAAGGGACGGGTGTTAACTGGCGGAGAATCGGGTATCGCGGTCGCACGCACGCGGGTAGATCCATCCAGAGGGAGGATCCATCGGCAAGGAGCCGCTCCTCATCGCCACTTCAGCATGACCCAGCCTTAGTACGGCTCTCCTGTCGTACACCCTCCGCGGCGCGACACGATACGACACGTAGAAGAAGGCGGTGGAGGAGCCGGAGGTGGTGTTGCCGGCGGGGGAGGTGGAGGAGAGGGCGGAGAGGGCCAGGAAGAGGGTGGAGGACGCCGAGGAGGACGGAGAAGAAGAAGAAGAAGGTGGCGAAGGAGGAGGAGGACGGAGGCTTCGCTAACGACGGCGAACGTCCTCGAGGCTGCGAACCACCAACAACGGCAAAACATCCACCGCCGACAACGACGATGATCGTGACGGGCGGTGATCGGCGTACGTGTTGGAGGCGGAGGCGCCGATTGGTGGCTTTGCTGTCCGCGATTCTGGCCCTCGCGATGGGCCCCTCGTCGTCCTTGGGCCACAGACCGGCGCCGAGTAATCCGATCATACTTCACACCACCACGAGCAGTACAGCCATGCCCATTTTCGTGCGCTTGAGAAACGGTAGCAGCGTGCAGGTGTACGATAACAGCAACAATGGTTTTAACGTCGCGGGGCTCGATGGGCACAATAGGACTAACGATAACGATACGGACCTGAAAAGGCCGCTCTTCCCCGATGATCTGTTCACCAATGATCAACGACGCCGCGGTGCCGTGATACTTCACATACTCGGCGTAGTGTACATGTTTGTCGCGCTGGCAATCGTCTGCGACGAGTTCTTCGTACCGTCATTAGACGTGATTATCGAGAAATTCGAGATCGCCGACGATGTGGCCGGTGCCACTTTCATGGCCGCCGGTGGATCGGCACCCGAACTCTTCACATCGGTCATAGGCGTGTTCGTGTCGTTCGACGATGTCGGTATCGGCACTATCGTCGGTTCCGCCGTCTTCAACATCCTCTTCGTGATCGGCATGTGCGCTATATTCTCGCGTACAGTGCTGTCGCTCACATGGTGGCCTCTATTCCGTGACTGCACCTTCTATAGCCTCAGTCTGCTCACCCTGATCTACTTCTTCCGCGACAGTTACATATATTGGTACGAGGCGCTCGTGCTCTTTGGATTCTACCTGGGTTATGTGAGCTTCATGAAGTGGAACCAGCCGATGGAGAAGCTCGTCAAAAGATTGCTCTACAGGAACAAGGTGACCCGGGTCAGGTCTACCGATCAGCTGATGCCCTCGGTATGTACGGAACGTATACCGCAAAGCGTACACCGCGATCTAGTCAAATGTCTGACCCTGTGTCTCTCTCTCTCTCTCTCTYTCTCTCTCTCTCTCTCTCTCTCTCTCTCTCTCTCTCTCTCTCTCTCTCTCTCTCTCTCTCTACTTTTACACCGATCGATCAGTCTGTCTTGTTCTGTAATTCCCCTCTCGCTCTCTGCGTCCTGTGTCGCATCATCTCTTTCCATCCATCACCCCTTTTCATATAGATACACGCCGCTGCTGTATCGCTGCCTTCCTACCCATACACGATTCCACGATTCCCCCCCCCTCTCTCTCTGTCTCTCTATCTATCTATCTCTCTCCCTATCTCTATCCGTCCGTCTATCACCCTCCACGCTCTCCTATACCCTTTATCTATACTTTCCTCCCCGTTTTCTCTCTTTACGCCTTCATCCCCCTCTGCATCCCTTTACGTGTACATACTTGCACACCGCGCGAGCTCTCGCTCGCACCCTCCACCCCTTACGCTCTACTACTGTGACTTTATATTTCATGGAGCAGCATAGCGTCGCGTGACTTCGCCTACTCGCACGACTGGCCAGTAGGCGGTGTTTTGTCTCGTGGACGGACATTGCCACGTTCATTTTTTCCTCCCTCTCTCCCTCCCTCCTTTTTTCGTTTTGCGTTGCGAGATGAGACCAGCCGTGCGGACCTTGAGCACGGCATGGTCAAGAGATGCGACCTTGACCAAATCGCGGAACTTTTATGACAAATGGATCAGACCGGGCTGCGTCTGATTTAGCGTCGACAGTGAGTTTCCTCTCCTTTCACTTGACGTGTAATCAAGAGATTGATAGAGTCGGTATTTGACGATCAAATCTGAGATTCGCAGGCGTTACGTTACGGCTTACTTCTAATGTCGCGAGAAATATTTATCATACGAAAACATCAACGCACGTACCGATATCCAGCATACCGATTAATCATCTCTGTCGAGCTTTGCTCGACTAACGAGAAGCTTGTTTTTCGCGTTAGTTCCTGAAAATCGATATCGTTAATTCCAAGTGCGCTTTAAATGCGACATCAGTTGTAGTTCAGCGAGCATGAAGGATTGACCTGCTTACCGGTCGCATCTAGGCTAAGGGGGAGATACCGAGATACATCGATTGACACCCCGATGTCTCCCTTTAAAATGTTTTCTCTTCTATCAGACAGATGCTTTTATAGTTGCGATTACGATGACTCTCCTCACGCGCCATTCATCCATTTC
Source organism: Eciton burchellii (assembly GCA_020341155.1). Taxonomy (NCBI): domain Eukaryota; kingdom Metazoa; phylum Arthropoda; class Insecta; order Hymenoptera; family Formicidae; genus Eciton; species Eciton burchellii. The sequence goes on from JAHMML010000009.1 coordinate 839,790, forward strand.
GCGAAATATCCCATCATATGTTTCCTCGATCCTCGCGATCTCTATGCTATGTATAGCGCGAGAGCGACGAAAATAGCTTGCCTACCTATTCAAAGTACCACGATCATTATCGTGTCATCGGAAGGTGTACGCGTGCTTCGGGAACATCGGCAACGAGACGCGAGGTTCGCTCAAGACCTATCGATCTGTGGTACGCGCTGCTGTGCTGCTAATAACAGCCAGGTCGATTGTCTCCGCGTACGCGCTCTGGGGTTCCCCTTAATGGAGAACGCTCTCGTCTTTCAACGGGCTGAATTTTGGTCATCCTCGCACGCGAGGCTGCTGCACCCGGGCTACTGTTTATTCCGATAATGGCGCCTCGTACTAGGGGAAAAGGAGCAAGAGAGCTAGACTTCATGAGCGGAGGAGGACTCGGTGCTCAAGGTCGTCAGAGACGTCACGGACACAGCCGAGCTCCTCCGCGCTGAAGTTTCTTCGACCTGTCGCGAAAGAGTGCCTTAACGGCGGCGCACAAAGGCGGCACAATGCGTGCCGCGGACTTTATACATGCGAACGTGAAAACTTTGCGTGAAAAGGGGGAAACTAGCTGTCGCGCGACAATATTCAACGGCAGCGTAATAAACCCGCGTACGTCAGCGGCCGGCATTGTGAATCGTGTTCGATAGTGTCGGTGTTGCTATCGAGTGAGCGCTTCTTCTTCCGTTCCACGTTTAATCTCTGACGAGGATTATCGATGTCGAGGCAATCGGACGTTGCACGATCGGCTTCGACTCGTGTCGGAGCAGCTTCAGCAGTCGCGATCGGAACAGCGCTTCTTTCCGAGGCGTTGGCGTTTCAACGAATAACCCTGCATCCTCGTAACGCGATCGATTCGATGGCAAAACCGTATGATTGAGGACCTTTCGCGCAAACGTTCCGCGGACGGAGTGCGTTTTTGCCCCGATCGATTTTGAATCCTGCACGAGGACGAAGCAGGCGGAATACCAAGTGAAGGGAAAATTGCTTGCGGGAAGGATACTCTTCGTTATAATCACGATCTCGGAAGTGGAACATCTGCCGAGTGCGATACGTGGGAAAGGACATGCCAGACTTCGTAGATGTATAAAACATTTCTTCTTAAACGCGCAGCGGACTGATCGCGTATTCAAGTTCGCGCGCGCATATGATGTATAAAACATGATGGAATACATGATGAAAAGTATGATGGTTAACTAGAGAATATGATCGAGAGAGAGAGAGAGAGAGAGAGAGAAACGAGATCAGAGAGGAAGGAAGGGATCAATTGTAATTGATATTTCGTTTTAAAACGTTCGCGTCATTACAATGCATTCATTAATATGCGCGTACTGTTCATTTACAACTACGCGATGTATGTTCAACGCGTCCGCGGCGTTCCTTGATACGTCAAAATATCAATTTCTAGTTACGGCACGTTTCTGGCACGTAACAAATAACGGAATTGCCTTCGCGATTCACGAATGAAATGAAATAATGTTAAAATATACCCAGTTGTATTAAAAACAGCGGCAGAGTAATGCGACGTAAGGTAATGCGATTCTCCCATCTTGGAGAAATCGAGACTCGCGGAATCGGTTTCGCGAGTCGTTTCATTTATCTCCCGCGGGTGTCGTACGGCTTGACGGGCGGGTAAACTCAAGTGAAATTTATTTTTCATCCCCGCGACCGATCAGCGATCGCGGGAACTGGGAATACGAAAGTTCCGTGAAAACGATCGATATCGGAAGCGCGTTTTCTACCGATCTCGGCGCGGGCTGAGATTATTTCTGCAGTGTTTCGCACTAATATCGCAAAGTACGAAATACGCTCGCCTGCCAATCACGCGGAATATCGAGGGTGCGAAATGTGTTTCGCTCGCTGACACCGACTGAGATGATTAGAAGACTCCGGTAACTGCATAATTGCATTCGACTGACGAATGATTGAAGCATTCCCAAACTCGGGATCAGGATCGGACGATCCTGCGGGAAAACGACAGGCAACGATGCCTGACCCATAAACGATTATCCTGAAAACCGGTAAGGGCTGCATTAGCTAAACTGGTATCTGGAATTGACAGCGAATCGGATAAACTGATAATTGGACTCTCGCTGGAGCCGAGCTTTAGTTCGCTCAAGTGTCGCTCGTATTCGGCGCACTTGTACGCTTGATCGGCAACTTACTTCTTCAGTCGTGATCAAGTTAGCAATCGAGCACGACGTAACAACAGTTTCGCATTACCAAGTAACGCCGCACGGTTAATCATCCCTTCGCATTCCGCGTGCGTATCGCGGTTAACACGTCGTTTAACATCTCGCGTGTGCTGCTGTTACTATCCCGCTCAGGGTGCTGTCTCTCTCTCTCTTTCTCTCTCTCTCTCTCTCTCTCTCTCTCTCTCTCTTTTCTCTCTCTTTTTTTTCTCCCTATCGCACGTGAACGTGCGAGCGTCCGAGATTATAATTAGACGCGGGTATCGCCGTGTCTATTAATATCAAGTGTATTCAACTAATTTCGCGTGTAATATCAACGCGGCGGTAATTAAAGCGGAGATCAGGGACGCGATACAGCGGAATGATATCTGTTGCCGTGGGCGTTTGCGCGAGACCGCAATTACGTAATGACAAAAGTGCTTTGCACGCTGCGGCGCAAGGTGGCGATGAGAGATCAGCATCGATATTCATACGCGATCGTTTTTTCGATCGAGACTCCGACTCTCAAGCGCGGCCTTGACTCGCATCGCGTGAAGAAACATTCCCTCGATGTCCCATTGGTCGCGACGTTGAAAGCAGCAGATGCAAGTCGCGAACTTGAACTTGCGCGACGTCGCGCTCTTCGCGCCCGTCCAATTGAACCTGGCGGAGCCTGGATCGTTATTAGCGATTATTGCTCTTTCCGCGGAACAATGCCGAGCGGGAGCGCGCGGAATGATCAAAGACTTAATTAATGCAGCCGCCTCTGCCGCGGAGCGGCGCGCAAGTCGTACTTTAGATTCTTCCGCGGAAGATTCACGCGGAATCCAATAATTCCGTCAGAGTGTCCCGAATCGTGACCCGGCGATCCTTCCGGTGATCCCTCGCGCCTCCTTCCCTCCCCCTTTCGACCGGCCATTAGCCCGTCTCTCTGGCGGAGAGCTTGGAGAGCCGGTCGTTCCTGAAGGAAAAGCCTGCCTTCTCTCATCTCTGCCATTCTGAAAATCTCATCGCTAGGAGCTGCGGCATTGCGGTACGAGCTCTGGCCTCTCCACCCTCGTCGAATCGATTCGACAGGGGCTCTTCTACCAAGCCGCAACCCTCGGCGAACGCCCGTGTGCAAACGTCGGCGTTTCAGTCCGCGTTCCGGCCCCCTCACCCTCCCGCGCGCGCGTTCGCTTGTCATAACGACGGTGGGCTCGTGTACACACGCGGGGAAGCGTTACATAATGCGTACCGGCGGATGGATGGATGGCGGACGGTGGGCGAGATGTGGTCGGATGAGGGCGAAAGGTGGAAGGGAACTTTTTACGGGCGAGATAGTATGAATTTAGTCGTCAACTCGAGCGAGCGCGGAAGCTTTGCGGTGTTTTACGGCTTGCGGTTTGAGGGGTGGCCTCCCGTCGCCCAGGGCTGGTATAATCGTTATTGCTCCGACGTAGGCTCAGTCGGCGCCGCGAGCGCTGTTTTGACATTCACTAGATGCATTCTCCATGAAGTGGAGAGTCGTAGGGCGTGTTCTTGTACAATGTCTGCGCAAACGTATCGGCGAATCATCGTCGATAACGCGAGCGTTTAACGCGTTGCTCGAATGCTCGAGTACAGGGATGACATCGGACGCGACGCGAATGATGGCGGAAAGCGAAGCGATCGCGAGCGCCGTTTTTATCATTAAACGCGATTTAGGTAAACGAATAACGAAATGGAAACACCTTAATCCAGATTAGCAGCTTCGAGAGCACGTGCCGCGCAATGCCTTCGAGCGCTGCAGCTTTCGTTTCATCTCTTCATTTATCGCGCGGAATAAGAGAAAATCGAGTCACTGAGCGCGGCTCGAGAAGAAAACCCGTTTACATATCGATGTGTTCAACATGTCAGGGAGAATGGCCGGTTTTACAGAAGAGGAGAGTACACAGTTAACGTGGAAGGATTCGTAGGAGTCTGGAGAACGTAAAGAAGACAGCGCCGAGACATGAAAGCAACGCGATTGCGATCTCCGTGATCGTTTAGCTTCATCAAAAGCATCCGATGATAGAATCGCGAGTGGAGCGGAGCGCATTCGAAACGAACGGCGTATCGCGTCGTAACGCTCAATCGCTTTTGTTTAATCGCTCATCGCAGCGTAACAGATTACGAGTTTGTAAATATAGCAAATGAGCACATCGATTTAATTATTAACGCGTTATGCGCGCGCGCAACCGAGCACCGAGCTTCTTTTGCGGCCATCGTCGCCGCGTCACGCCGCGCTGCAGCGCGATTTTGCGTTTAAATCGCGGACCAGCCGTGATTATCAGCCAATGCGCTAATTATTCGTGCGCTCGATGCTGATACTCGCGCGTCAATTCATTCGCGCGTGGCTTCGATCGACGGATTTCTCGTCTCTGCACTTTTACGGACCGTAATCTCTGCCGCGTACGAGAAGCGCATACGCGAACGCAAGCAGAAATGTTGACATTAACGGCGCTACTGTCTTTTGTCATACAACGATTAACAATCATATTGCTTTCTTATAAAACTTTGATCTACTTCCGTGCCGGACGCTGAATACGCGTCTCTTTTGTGCGCCAGCATCGGGCATTTCTTTAATCTTTTTTTAGTACAATATCTCTCTCTCCTCCTCTCTCTCTCTCTCTCTCTCTCTCTCTCTCTCTCTCTCTCTGTCTCTTTTTCTTTGTCTGCCTGTCTGTCTCTCTTTATCGCCTCGTTTCAGAGATCCTCCATTACGAAAACATCGCGTACAGACCGCTCGCGTGTTTGCTTTGCAATCTGGCTTCATCATTAACAATGATCTACGGAGCAATCTGTAAAATAAAATGAAATGATGATAAAATGATGATAAACGATCGCGAGAAATGAAAGCAGAATGAAATGAGGGAACACGGTAACGCGCGTGAATCAATTATCGTGAGAAAGCGAGTTATCACGTTCCGTTTCAGCTGTCGCGTACATCAAATTAATATCCGACTGGAAATGCATTAATCTTGGGGGATGTTCGACGATTCAGATATTCATGCGAAACAAACGACACGGATAACCCGAAGTCTCGCACTTTGTCCGAGCAAATATCGCGCGAGTCTCTCTCGCGGCATGATCTTTACGGCATGATTCTCGCAGATCGGGAGAGCAGCAGGACTTCGGAAAATGGCGGTATTCCGTGCCGGTAGGTATCTCCGCGGCAGGAAATTCCGCGGCGCGGAAACGCGGAAATCGGGAGCGCGTCCTCGCGTTGCGGGACGGCGCCGGGCAAATTGAGCAATAATCCGCGGCGGCCACTGGGTCAGCGGGGATAAGTGTCGCTTAAGTGGAACACGGCCGTAGCGAAGTAACGGGATCGTTAAAAGAGTTGCGAGTTCGCCGGGAACGATCCTCGAAGAAGCCGACATCTCGGGATCTCGCGTTCTGCCGCTTTAATATTTAAACGCGGCCGATTCTCGTCCCAAGGCTCGGGCTTGCCGGCATTTAAACTTTAACGGCGAGATCGAGACTAATCGAGACTGATCCTGTCGATCATGCGATTTCAGGGACGCGCGCGAGTGCGTAACGAAATCTCGGGATGCGCTGCGGGGGGTAATTAAACGCGCGAAAATAACGACGCTCCCCGATGAGAGGATGCCGCGATAATGAGCCCCCGCCGAGAACTCGCGAGCTCGAAGGGGGCTCGCGGGGAGGGTAGGGGGAGGTAGTATCCTGCAGTGACACAGGGAGGATAAAAATATACGGACATGCCGATATCTCGTGAAACCTCTTCCAATTTTGCCGATATTATCGTGACACCCAACTGACGTCGCTATGTCGGCTCCGCTGTGTACCCGTATTCGTGTGTGCCTGCATCTTTCTTTTCCCGTTCCGAGTTAATCCGCAGCTACGTTGAAATTCATGATATTTCCCGAGCACGTACACAGCAGCCTGCTGGCTAATCGAACGTCGCGAAAGTCGCGGGCAATCGGAGATTCAAATGTCAATTGAGGATTATTAGGTGGGATCGTATTCATAGCACGGCGCACTTTATAATTCCCTTGATATATCAATCGCGCGTCATCCGCGTAACGTTTGCACTACTTAAAAATATCGTCGATTAAAGCGCACGCGGCCGCCTCGTGCTTGACCAACAAACCTTCTTCCTTCTCTGGAGCTGTATTGTTCCTGAATTGTTTTCGAGGCGTTTATCTCCCGCTGTATCGCGCTGATCAGAGCGTCATAATTGTCGCCACAAATCTTCCGCTCATAATCCGCTTCTTTGGGGGGACCACCGGAGGAAAAGCCGGAGTGAGTGCACTCGTGAAGGTACAATCGAGAGACTCGTCCTCGCTGCTTCTCGGGGCACCCGACGAAGAACGGGAATCCCGAGGAACGGAAGGGCAAAAATTCGTGTCGAGAATCGAATGTCGTGTCGGAATTGAATCTCGCGGATCGCCAACGATCGCGTACGGCTCGAGGGACGAGGTTGCAGCACGAAGCACGACAATGATGCCACTTTTGTGGCACGTATACGCGGCTTCCGCGAGGCGCGATGTAGGTCAACGTCATCCGCGCCTTCCCTTTTAATCAGAAGGTAAGCTTCCGTTCAAATCAGCCACATCAAGAGGCATCGGAACACGCAACGGCGAAAGGCCATTCGATTCTCCTTCTCATACGATTTCCCGAGCTGGAAATCCAGCACGAAGACACGGCTAAAGGGATTTTATTGGATCCAGTCTATCGTTCGGTCGCTGCCCGTTTCTCGCATTTTTCACACTGACGACCGTATCGATTTCAATGCTGGGATTCCAATCCGGCCGTTCGTCCGACTTGAGATTATCCACGAAATCGGACTGTTTAGAAAGAGAGAGAAAGAGAGAGAGAGAAAGCGAGAGAGAGAGAGAGAGAGAGTGGCGAATTAATCGGAAGATCTGAATTTATCATTTCGAGACGCGGGCATCTCGTCTGGCAAGAATTTCTCGGCGTCGCCAAAGGCGACGCCATAAAGACCGGGCTTTTATTTACTTGAAAATACTCCCGCTCCACAAAAGAATATACAAGCTCTTCCGTTGTTCTACGCGTTCGGGGAATCTTTATTACATTTCTCTGCACGACTTATTCCCCTGCTCGTACTACTTTAACAGCACGTTACGCTGTGAATCGTCGATCTTATCGCTATGGAACACCGTAATACGCTTTGAGATTCCTGTAACTTTGCTCATTCGACCAATTGCTCGGGATCAGTTACACCCTCGTATAAGTAAATCCTATTCCTAAGTATTACTACGAACCATGTGATGTTCGTATAATTTTGCTTTCTAATTAAATATGTCGGATTATTCAGTCATTGCCGGTGAATTCATCGGAAAGATTCGACATTAGCATATTATGCATTCTATTGCAAATTGATAGAACAAGCACTCCGTTATCAACGAGGCAGCAAGATTTGATGCAGTTATGACTCGCAAGAGTCAACACCATTTACCATTCTCTCTTCTCTCTCTCTCTCTCTCTCTCTCTCTCTCTCTCTCGCTCTTGCTCTCGCTCTCGCTGTCACTCTCTTTCTTGATGCTGATCTCGTTAATTACAAAGTGTTTGCCGTGACTCACTAATCTTCATGAATCCCGCAAGTTATGACAAGATTGCTCATTATTGTCTAACGTACTTGACGCGTGATGACACAAGATTTACTTTTCAGTAATGTGTAGGAATTTTCGTAATATTTCTTATACGACGACATGCATTTCTTATGATCTAGAATCATGAATAGCTCCTCTTTATTGACTCAAAAGACTGACTGATTATTAGGTCATCGATATTACTCGCGCGTAGTAACAATATAACGAGATTATTCAATAATGAAGAAAGTATAATGAGATATATATAATATATATGTATATATCGAGAAGAATAATCGCCTTGCTGAATAAGGCAGTAAAGTTTACGCAGTTACGATGAGAGCCATTCCTCGGTAACGAAGACGAAGGTCATTACGAACGTCGATGAAGAACGTTAATTCCTTTGTAATCCGGCATGGCTCCCATCTCTCAACGTCGGGCGATATTGCTTTACTTCGACGATATGACATCCGTCATTTGACCGCTCCCGCTCGAACTCTGCCTTTTGGCATTCTGCCAAAGATGACAGCGACTCGTCTGAAAGGCGTAACGCGTTCAGGCCCACGTGAAATTCATCTTCCGCGGAAAATGCACTTTAATTAAGCGTCAATCCGACTGCCCTCGCTCATTTGACATCGGCCGACATCGGCTTCGCGTCTCGGACTCGAAACGCTACCGGAACTTCTGATCGGGCGACCCTTGCATTCTCGTCCTTCCGCATGCCCGATGCCCAAAACGATGTCCCACGACTATCTCTTTTATCCATCTCGCGATCAAGCTCGCAGCACGCTCGATCTCTCTCCACGGAGAAACGCTAAATCTCCAAGGGAGATCAGCATCGCCATGCTTGCGCAGGTATTTTTATGTATCGCGCTGTGCGCATGACGCTTTCGACGGTGCACGCGCGAGATAAAATCAAATTGCGCGGGATGACTGATTGATCAAGAGCCGGTTCATCAAAGACCAAGTACGACGGCAATCGCGGTTGTAAATGCCGAATCTAATTAGCGCTGCCCGCTCTCGTCAGCGCGGAATTCACGGCGCTCTCGATCGCTCATCCAACGAACGAGAACAGATAGCACGCGGGAAGTGCTTTTGCCTTCCTCCTCTTCTTCTTCTGTTTTCTTTCTTTCTTTCTGTTTTTTTGTTTCTCTTTTTTTCCTCCTTTTTATAAGCAAGGATACACGCTCCGGGTATGATAATTATCGCGGAGATGACGGGCCGAGCTCTTTTTTCTCGGTTACTTTCAAACTAACTTTGATGGGATCGGCCCTTCGCAGGCCGGACACGCTTCGAAAAATGTGATAATCGATCGCTGCACGATTTAAATATCGGATATGAAATTCTTTCACTACAGTGTGCGACAACGCACACGGCACCTTATTAGCGCGTTTTGCAAACACTCAGCCGCACGAGGAGAGATTTAGAACAACACGCGATCGGGATAGTCGAATTCGCGAATTCACGCGTTTCGATCGTTCCGTTGTTTCCGTTTATACGTCCCAAAAACATCCCAAAAAAAGATTCCGTTGCGTCGTTTCGTTTGAGGAACGCTGAATCGGCTTTGCGCGGTAGTTCGACGTACTTTTGCCTGTGTACCAGTCGATATTTTCAAGCTTCCGCATCGCTGCTAAATCGTTGTTAGCGTTAACGCGAGCCACTAAGAAACATTAACTGATTGTCGTTATTGTGATTGTAACTGAATGTTTCTTGCTTGCAGCACCAGACCGCCGCCCAGGCATTGGTGAGTCGCATGCTTCTTTCTCTTTTCCTCCCTCTCTCTCTCTCTCTCTCTCTCTCTCTCTCTCTCTCTCTCTCTCTCTCTCTCTCTCTCGCTCTTGCTCTCGCTCTCGCTGTCACTCTCTTTCTTCCGTCATTTCTGGTATTATACTTTTACGAGCATAATTTGTACACCTATTTCATCATCATCCTCATATCGAATCTCTCAAGCCGATCCCTCTCGCGGTGCGTCCAGGTCAAAACGAACGAGCTGTGCTTAGTAGAGAATATCGAATTTCTAGCGTGGAGACACGACGTAGAGGAGACGTGCCGATTGATCGTTGCTGAAGAAATCCACGAGAGAAGACTGGAAATACAAACGGAAGACAAACATCGGTGACATTTTCCCCATTAGATCAGCTGCATCCTGTGATGGATGTGTGGAGAGTTACGTCAGCCGATTCCTGAGACGTGCCCTTGTCCCTTGAGACGCGCACGCTACGAGAGACGCTACGTTATGTTGATGCATCTTATCTGTGCGATTCGGAAACGACACGTCCCCTTGTGTCATTCCGACACGTACAAGCGATGATTCGCGAACGCGACTTTAAACGACTCTCGAGTCTGCGAGTCTATGCGACGCGCCCTTTCTTGTTGTAAATGTTGAAACGCGCGGTTCAAATCGCGGTGAGATCGCAAATAAATATAGTTTTGAATAACACCACAGCGAGTTTCCGGTATACTCGACTTGCTCCCAAATGTCACAGATGACACTATGACAATCTTACGATCATTCCTGCCACGTCATATGCTGCTAAGGGAGAATAGTCTGTTTCGGATAAAAGAAGGTAAGATGGATCAGGAAACTGAGAAGTTGGAAACTGGGCCCTTCGTCGCGCAAGTGCCATGGCGATCTTTTATGCGACGCCAGTGCTACGGGAAGTTTTAACAAATTCTATCAAAATCGAGCGGAGCTTCCTAAACTCGTTTCAACTCGCGAAAACGTCCCAAGCATCCGAAATCTTGATTCATATTAATAAACCTGGCGCGACGAAACCCGCGATATCCCATCGCGGGATTTTTAATCCACCTTATTCCATCCAATCGTTTCCGCGCGGATGGCTGACCAATTGCCGATTAAGACAAGAGACTCGCGATATCTCCGATTCCTCCGAGCATAAATTTGCGATGGAACCAATGAACGAGAGCGCTAAACGTTTCGGCTAAAGCACGACGTTTGAAGCAAAGTCGTGGAAACCATGATTACGTTTACAATCACCTGATTGCGTTTAATCGATACCGTGCTTGACTTATTGTACCAGGCGTATCGAGGGGATCGCGTTCCGCGCGATTTTCAAAAATAACTCATCGTTGAATCTCGACGAAGAATCAGCGAGATCGTCTCGCATGATCGATGAGAGCTCCCGCGAGACGATCGAGCGGAATAGTATCGCGTGAACATCGAGCTAACCGCGAGGTCTTTGTCGCACTCTCGATTTGATGGATCTTCGATGATGTTTGATCTTTGATGCCGAGATTCGCGAGAGAACGTGAGGCAGAGCGCGAGTGACGTTTATTCGTGCGCGCGAATATCGGATCACTCTGCGTGCGGCTGCTCCCGTAGGACGAAATAATTAACTCCTGATGGACGACATGGGAAATCCAATCGCTCGGATAATCGAATCGTCGAGCCGATCGGATCCCCGACAACCGAGCTCTCTTCCTTTCCCGCGGCATTCGTGGAGCTGCTTGAAAGCAGTTCTCCAAACATCTTATTCCGACGAAGCTCTATGCGGAATCCGCCAAAGATACACGGGTCATCCTGCCTTGAACTTTTCGGGCCATGGCTCTTGTTAGGCTAATACGAGCGTTTGAAACGCCGTCATTCGCGGCAATCTCTCATTGAATGATCAAGCGCGTCGACCAGAACGATTAAACGCTTCGGGCTTCGACGATCGGATACGCAAGTCGAGCCAAGAAGAAATCTCGTTAACGGAATCTGATTACGCCACTGACGTATAAATCTCGCGGAATTCGCGGAACTCGCGGCTAGCAAATATAAAAGCACGCGAGCGTGACGCGATGATCGCGATGTCAGGGGGCGAAGAATCGAATGCGCGCGCGGACGATGGAATTTGTCGGAGATTTGTTCGCGATTATTATCCGTTATCCCGGCTGCTAGAAAGGCCGTGCGAAATGATTTTAGGACGGAGCCGCGCAAACTGGGTCGGAAGCAAAAGTTGTGTAATTGCCAGCGTATCGACTGCTCGACCGGGGGCGAAGCGAGGGACCTGGCCAAGTCTTCGGCTAGTTTCGTGCTCTGGACCGGCCATACTTGTCGTAAACTCCTTTCTATCCGATGCTCTCGAATGGCTTCTGCCGATCGAATTGCAGCGACATGCATCACATCGTTCGTCATGCTCATTAAATTCGCTACAACGCTATCGTAAGGAGCGTCACGCGTTAACACTCGCGTATTTTGCACCGTTTACGTGGCACGATATTCCAAACGATATTCCTCTTCGTTCTTCCTCTCTATATTTTTTAATTAAAGTGCTGCTGCTTCTTCTCTTTCTCTCGCTCTCTTTCTCTCTTGTTTCCGGAAATGGTAGCCGGAGAATATCGCGCGTTCAGAAACAAGCGCATTATGCGAACGTAATTCGTAAGAATCGCAAAGCGAACGACAATTGCACCGCTCATCGCTCGAATTTAACGACACGTAATTAAGATTTAGAGAATCTTCAAGCGTTGATCGCGCGAACGTTATTAATGTGCAGCATCTCCAACGAAGGTACTTTGAGTGTACTTTGACTGTTTCTCGACTTTGGTTCGATATCAGTATTCAGTGCGCATGCGTGCACTTTCCGATCTCCGCAGGCTCTTGAGAAGTTTCGCGTTAATCGCCAACGCTCATTGATCGCGCGGCGATCGTCCGGTTTCTCGATCCTCAGTTTCTCTACCTACAACTTCGTTGTGCGTTTGCCAAAAGAACGCCATCAGCAACGAAGCAGGCTACTGAAAGATATCATTTTCGGATAAATAAAAGGCGCGCTGCTCCAGTATGCTAATGAATATTTCAGCCTTGCTGTCCAGCTCGAAGATTAGAAGGCCAGCGAGGGGCAACTTGACACGCTGCATGCGAGCAACTCAACCATGCATATAATTTTATTAATCTTTCGGCACGCAGATTTCCACGAACATTTTCATCGTATTTCATTAGCGAGAGAGGAATGCGTGATCACAGACGTGCGATTATCTCTTGTCCATCATGAATCATAAGCGGATTGATAATACATAGCTTCAACCGCCATCGCGCTTGCACGCTCGAGGACTACGCGCAACGGCGGAAATAGAATTTATTGTGACATTTATAACTTCGCTTTTAGGAGCATTGCCGCGAATCGGCGTTCCAGATTTAAAGGATGCGCTCGAGCTATATAGCACGATGCAGAATAGAGCTTTGAAGCACGGTCCCGCGCTGGCTATAATGCCACGCACGCACACATACACACGTAATCTATAACGGTATTCGTACATGTCGGATCCTCATCTCGCCTGCTCGATCGATATTTTCAAGATAATTTTTCTAGCAAACGATACACAACGGTTTCCGTTGGTCGATGTTACGTTATATTGGCGTAATGCGATTCGTCGTCATTGCACGCGCACGCGAAAGCAACCTTCTGCGATTTCGTCAAAGATGGTAGTCATCGGCGGTAATCACATCGACGAGCTTTGATTACATTTACATGAACCATCTAATGCACGTTACGTTACCTACGCCAACTACAGTATCGGCTTTCGTATCAGCCGCCGGCTGATTCGGAGAGATTTTCTGGTTCACCGTGCAAGTTCACGTTAATCCCTTCGTCCTTGCGCCGTTATAAGAACCGCGTGTATCTCTCGATATAATTCTGATTTCGTTTCGATGGCGCGATCGCGCTATCAATAATTTCCACTCGATTCGCTATATTGTGCGCGACGCGCACGAAATGCGCTACCATAAATCGTCAAAGTTGGATTCGATTAAAACGCGCAATCGATCGCGCTCCCACGATGGTATTCGACCGAACACGTCGCTTTAAATTCCGCCAGAGATCGTTAACGTTAACTTCGAATTACGTTTATTCTCCCCCTTCTTTCGCTCAAAGCGCTCGCATCGATGTGCATTGTGCAATCTGCTCTTTAAAGCGGAAGATCCGCCGCAGAAGGCTGTATTCGTGCTCGCAATACGTCATATCGGCATCCGTCACATCCGTACAAAGGCTCGTTTCATTTTCTGATAATTTCCCAAACAAGTCACGCGCGTTCTACCAGCATCTCATTCCGCTAAGATATCGCGTTATCATCAAACGGGGATGCGCTTGATACGAAGGCATCGCGTATGTCGCGTTCACGTGGCAGAGGGATTTAATCTAATCTGTTTGCTGGAGCGAATTAATCCCTCACGCGATGACTCTTGGCGATTCTTCGGCTCGACGTGTTCCCTTACGGACAATCCATCTCTCTTCCTCTCTTCGTGTTCCCGATTTTTGCGACAGCTTATGCAAAGCGAGGAATCAAACGCGAAGCAATCATCGCCGCGCGCGATTACAGCGGTAATGCTCGCCGTCTCTTCGTCTTACAATTAAGGGCTCGGCAGAGGGGACGGAGGAGGGGGAGGCTATTTCCAGTCCGTGAAATATCATGGGTTTTAATTCATTGGCTGAATTAAATCGCGACGTCGACGAGCCAACGGGAACGGGATCCAATTTATTTCAGTTAAAAGAAACCCCGAGCGAGAGAGAGAGAGAGAGAGAGAGAGAGAGAGAAACTGTGACATTTTCCAGAATAAATATGCCGGATGCCAACAAATTGCCCTCGACATCTTTCTTTTTTTGTCTCTCCCTCCCTCTCTCTCTCTCTCTCTCTCTCTCTCTCTCTCTCTCTCTCTCTCTCTCTCTCCCGTTGTCTCTCCCGCTGTCTCTCCCGCTGTCTCTCTCTTTCCACCGATGCATCAGTTCCTTGCCATTTGGGAACGCGGTTCTGTCTCGGATATATTATCTTTACGAGTGAGTCACATATCTCATTTACCTATGGAGATCGAATTTTCTTTACAAGCGCGTTTAATAAACTTATAACTCGCACATGCTTTCATTTATGTTATGTTAATTATAATAATCTGTTATAATAGCTTATGATATCTTATGATGTACAGAGATATAGATTCCGTAGGACGGTCATTGAATTATATAGAAAAAATTTTAAAAATATATATATATATATTAATGCAAAACCGAATAACAAAATCTAATTCATCGATTCCGTTGAAATTCGCTTGAAAATTTCACTGATTTCACTCCGTCCAAGATAATTAGCGGTGCAGTTTCAAATACAACAATCTTCACGATCGGATTAGCCGAGGCTTCGTTTCAAATCTGAACATTCGACTTTATACCATCATATTACATTATGCAGATTGATCGCAATGTGGTGCACGGCGCCATATTACAACGTTATCTATCATGTCTCCCCTCTCGCGATCTTTGTCGCTGGTGTATAGCTAGCTTCGAGAGTATAACACTTTCATCGATAACAGGCTATTAATTATCACCACGGAAAACAGATAATCGTAGGTGAACGAACATCGTCCTACGACACCGTCGCTATCGATTTTGCCGTCATTTTTTTCCTCCTGCGCCATTTGTCGAATCCGGGATGTGATTCAACGCGATCGTTCTCTCCCTCTTTCTCCCTCTCTCTCTCTCTCTCTCTCTCTCTCTCTCTCTCTCTCTCTGTTATCGTCTTCATCATCGTTAAATTCTAATAGCTAATAGTGACCCTCCGAAATAATGACCTTCCCGTTACTTCCCGTTACTTCGATTCGAGAGTGATGTAACTCGGCATCCCGTTCGCGCAACTCTGTCCTCTCTCGGCGAAATATTTTCCACGAAACTCTCCGCGTATCCTGCTTCTTCTCTTTTTAGCGAGCCGTAATAATTATCCTGATTTTGTTTCGTACAGTTTATTCGTTTGTTTCGTATAGTTTATTCTCTCGCTCCTTTTTGCGGGAAACACAAGTGTGCGGTTTTGCGATACCAGGACGCATTACATGACCGTCTAACAAGCTTGACGCGTCGCCAGCACAGAAATATTTGGAAAAGTCATAAAACGATACATTGCGTATCTGACATTCGGGGGAAAAAATATGGAAAATGTACGATCGCGATGTCGGCGCAGGCTAATTTCATCGAGAAAAAAAAGGAAAGGACCCCCGCCCGGCTCTCGCGATTCACCGAACGAGATACGTAAATGGATCGAACATCGATTCGACGAAAGCTTCGTCGAAATAGAAGCGGGGATCATCGATGACAGCTGTCGAGAGCGGAAGCTTCCGAGAAAATCAGAGGGAGACTTTATAAGGGAGATTCTGTGATTCTAATGGGAGCATGCCGCAGCCGTTTGTGCGGCTCGAGACAATTGCGGATGCTGAGGTAGATGCTGAGAGTGGAAAACTGGACCGCGCGTTCGCCGCCGCGTGCCAACAGCTGAGCTTTGCATCCGCGATACGCAGCTGCGAGGAAGATTCCGATGCTAAGCAATTTCTCGATAATAGTTATTATTTCGATGGTGCGAACCTCTCCTCTTTCCTTTTCCTTCTGTCGCGAATCGCCGATCGGCGAACGTGGACGAAGCATCGCGGACGAATGTCCCTTATCGCGGAGAATCTCGCGGAAAAATGAAATTAAACGAGATCTGCGGCGCGCGGTTTTCACCGCGCAAACCAAATTTTCATAATCCGGTCTTCGCGTAAGAACGGTCATGGCATCTACCATAATTCACATTACTCCGCGTGCTCTCATCTTGATAAAAGATATATCCATAGAGAGAGAGAGAGAGAGAGAGAGAGAGAGAGAGAGAGAGAGAGAGAAGAAGAAAGACGAGGAAAGAAAGGGAATCACGTATACAGGGCTCACGTGCGCACGTGCATGTGCACAGTTAAACTAACTCGTATAAATTTTCCGCGAGTTCACATAAGCTACTTATCCCGTCCGTGTGTGCGCGCGGCGCACACCAAAGGCGCGAGCACCAAACGCATTGTTGCAGGTGACAAGCTGTCGTATAGCAATCTCCTTCGCTGTTGACGATGATATTCAATTAGAAACGGCAATCATACGCTTTTCCGCATGACGTGGCTATCACCACATGCGTTTCGACGTGATACTTAATTTAATAACATTTAATTTCTACGATGTCTCATCTAGAAGCGAAACTAATCATCGCGCGTGAAACTTAAACCGCAAACTCCGCGAACGCGCAATGACGTTCTTGTCGCTGACAAGGATCGATATGTCTCGGGAGCGACGAGAGCCCGCAATCTTACGGCATTATACGAGGAGAACATTTTGTTTCGGACTGTTCGTTATTTTCTTGCATTACCGAGAATCGTTCGGTTCCGTGACGGAGGCCCATTTGTCGGCCGCTTGTTCGAGAGTTATGTTTGTACTGGCGAAATGTCCTCCCAATCTTGCCATCGTATCGATTTTCGCGCAAGTCGATATCCAGGACAGGCAAGAATTTGGAGAACAAGAGAGAGAGAGAGAGAGAGAGAGAGAGAGAGAGAGAGAGAGAGAAAGAGAGAGAGAGTGAGGGTAGGCACGTGAGAGAAACAAGTCCACGAGACTGGCATCGTCCTTCGAAAAATGCATCGATTATTTCCGAGAGCCGCTAACGGTCTGCTGATCGCGGCAGTTATTTGAGAACGCGGAATCGATCGCCAAAACGGATGGATTCCCATTCGCTGAATCGGTCGCGCGTCTTCCGCGGAACGCCGCTTCCGGTTAAGCGACGTGCGACAAGGCTTTGCATTTGTCGGGCTTGGCGATCGAGTTTAGTCGGTTTCCAATTTGCTCGATGTTGGGTGATCGCACGGATAACAGCAATTCTCGCGCATGGGCTCGCTTTCCTCGGCTATAAATATCATCCGTTATGCATGACGCATCTTTGCGCTCGACATCAAAACACTCGACATTACGCGGATCATTAAATCGAACATCAAATTGATATCGAATATTAAATATCGAATAGCATCAAATGAAGCGGACAAAATTCTCACCGTCCTACAAAACGGATGAAGCGGACGGGAGTCCAGTCAAGCTAACAATCGTGCGACTGACAAGAGTTGGAGATACAAGGAGGTTCTTGCACGGGGATGCGCGTACGTCGGCGAAAGTATGCCGAGAGAAAGATAGGAGCTGTGCCAATTTTCGGCAATCTTCCTTAAAGTCCCCGGATACTCCGCCTGCTGCGTCCGCACTCCTGCCGACCCAATATTACCACAGAATATTTTTCCAGCCTACTAGACTCCACACAATGTCGAAGAATGAGAGCAGGAAACGGTCAGCGGAAATCCAAGGACGAGTCTCTCTCCGTAACTCGCTACGTATATCTTCGCGAATGCGGTTTAGTCCACCGATTGAAGCGTGCTGAAGAAGGAAGGTGAAGCGAAGACTTAAGAAACGAAGGAAGAAAGGGCAGGTCGCAATGCGGATGGGAATCGCGTGGACGTCCGGAATCGATGAAAGATGCAAGCGAATCTCGACCAGACAGCTGGCTTTGACGGGAAGTTTGGCGGATATTTTGCCAAATCCGATGAAATACTTGATAGGTCGACTCGACTTTGCTTCGAACGCGATGCTGGAAGGCAAGACAGCAGTGTGCAACATCGAGTGACACCAATTAGATCTCTGGGATTTCGCAACAAAACTCCGCGAACGATCACTCGTAAAAAGACATGAAGTCTCCTTTGAACATCATGGAAACCCTCGCTATACGGAAACTGGCGATCCGGATATCGCATCAGGTCTTGCAGAATGTGTGTCGGACAAGCGCGTGTAACCTCAGCTCTGAAAAGTGCTGTGCAACCGCGAAAACTCTGCGTGTTCTTGCGAGGGGCCGTTAAATAATTCGTCAGATAGTTACACGCGGTGTGACTGCACGAACGTTCGCGCTTATTAATTTCGCCTCCCGTGAGAATGATAATTCACATTGCGCGAGAAGGCGTCGTAGATAATCTTATCTCTAGCTACGAATAAAATCAAACGGTTAATAAGCAAAGTTGGCAATTAACAGATAATCAGCCTAGCAGTAGCTAGAGCTGCTAATGAGTTGCAAACTATCCGGGGTGCTCGTTCGATCCATAATCGTGGACTCTGTAAACGAGAGGCGTACGTACGCCTTCTCGAAATACAAACGTGGAACATTACGCGAAATATATTTATCGCGTAAATTATCATTTCATCATCATCATCATATATATATAACTATAACGGCTACTGTTATTCTATTAATTCCACAAGGCATAGTTCCTATTAGAGGTAACGCCCTTGTTAGGAAAGTCTACGCATTATTCGCAATTGTTAGTCGCATCATTTATTAATTACATCATTCAAAATCACCTCGCGCAATTGCATCGCATCGCAAAATTGCGGATTCACGCGACCGTGCGAATGCCGCGTCGCGAGGATAATTAACGAGCGAATTATGCAATCGATTTGGATCAGTATTAATCAGAATGAAGGTATCAACGAAGCTAACTGACCCGCTCCTCCCCCTCCCCCCCCCCCTCCCTCGCTCACGCTAGATCGCGCTGGATCGCAGAATGATATCGAGTTATTAACGCCCGCGCGCTTCCTCGTCGCGAAATGCCGACTCACTGACGCCACGTGCGTAAAACGTATCGCGCAGCGTCATGGCGCGATAATCGCCTCGCAGTCATCTGAATTTCTTGAAAATTCGCGTGACGTCGCCAGTTTTGGGAAGCGGCATCCGGGAGCCAGCGAGAGCGCCGAATGCGACGACGAATGCACGAATCGCGGCGACGTGGCAAGCAGCCTCCTTAAATATTTGAACACCAATGCGAAAGTTATCGCGCGGCTTCCGCCGCAATTTCCGCCGCGGTTACGCGTCAACGAAATCCAAACCGGCGCTCGCGCCCGGCGCCTCCGCTAATTAGAAAGTTCATTACCCCGACAACGGGAGTGACAACGGCAGGAATCCGTATCTCGACTGTCGCAGCTCGACATCGAGTTCCCTCTGTCTCTTTCTCTCTCTCTCTCTCTCTCTCTCTCTCTCTCTCTCTCTCTCGCTCTCTCTCTCTCTTTCTCTCTCTCCCTCTCTCGATTTTAATGCTTCAGCCTAGCGCGCCTATCTCTGCATTCGTATCATCGGCAGGCATCCACCATTGATGACGAGGCCCACACACGCATCGCCCACTGGAAAAGCGCGCCCGCGCGCCGCCCTTCCTGCGTCAGGAACTCGCTCGCGGATGATAACGATGTCAATTGTGGCTTAAAATACAAGTCGCGCACAATAAGCGAGGCGAGCGGTAAACTCGCGCGGCATCTCGCGCGCGAATCCAACGTCGCGGTCCTCCGTTCCTTTTCCTCTCGTTTTTCCCCCTGCCTTCTCCCCTGCCCCGCCTCTCCGCGCTTCCCCTCTCAGATCATTTATTCGTTGTACTAACGCATCTCTCCCTCTCTCTCTCTCTATCTCTATCTCGTCGTCGAGTCTTTTTCTTTCTTTTCTTCTTTCTTTTTTCTTGTCTCGCCGCGTCGCGCGACTGCCGCCGTTTCAGACTCAACGTCGGAATGCGGTTTCGCGGAAAACGGGATTATCACGTCGCCCGTGAAACCGGATCATAGCCGGACCGCCGGATTCGATTACGCATTATGAGATTTTGCGGTACGCCGTCAAAATCGCGCGATGTATTCCGGGCACGGCACATGTCCGTAATATCGTTAGCGGTTAACGCAATCTTCGCGTAACGTCTTTCAAGTACCGCGTGCTTTATATCGGTCTCATTGCTTAACCCTTGGACCGCGAAGAGTTCCAAGTCTGAACGTTCTGCGTTTAAGCGACTCGCAGATGCGATCTGCGCGGACGGAATACTTTCTCGCGTACTCTATCGATGCTCGATCGTGCAACCGAGTTGCTATTGTAATTCCTGTATCGAATAATATAATCCTATATAACTCCTCTTTATTTGTACAGTCTGCTCCTTTTTGCTTGTACAACCTGAATTTAATAATCATATTACGGAACAACTGCAATATTGCGCCGCAGCAATCGCAATCGTCTATCGTTGAAAGAAATAATTCCGCGAGGCAGAGAGCAGATCGCCGATACAAGTAGAACTTTTCGCTGATGCTGAGAGATGCGTGTATATATATATATATATATATATATATATATATATATATATATATATTCATCTCAACATCGATAACTTTTATCGTTGTGCGTATTCGAAATAAACGCCAAACGCATACGTGTGTCCATAATTCACGCCGATAGCTCTCGCCGGACGCATACATGGGTCCGCAGCAGTCAAAGAGTCGTTAATTATATCGGGATTATATCGGGAAGAAATTTTTCCATTAAAGCATCCGGTCGTGTATCCGCGATACGCGGATGTAATAACACGCGCGAAACGTAAATCCGATATTCGCCAAGGAATTCAGCGCCTGGAGATCAAGTAGTCGGAACGTTCCGGTGAGGCGAGCGCTTCGAGCTCGAGCCAGAAAAATCTGTTTACAAGACGTTTACCGAGTTGAATCTCTTATGCACACACGTACCGGCGTTCGGTGTTGGCCCTTATCCCGCAGAATGTTCATCAGCCGCGACATCGCATGCGACGACCGCGACTGCCGTAATGTCGTTTCGACTAACGTCATTACGCGCCATGGCGCAGAGTTACTGCGAGATCATTGCGATTCGCTGGCGCATATCGAACGGCCGACCCTCGCGTCATCCCTCGGCTTCCCACCACGTGATCGTCGCTTCATCGGGAATTCCGTGACAGGAACTGATACCGGAGGAAGGAAAGGAAGAATAATTGATCCGAGACGGACTCGAGACGCTGATCGAGCTACCAGCTCGTCTTTATTCCGTACATCGTTATTTTATCCGCGTATGCGTACAACGTATTCTCCCGCTGGACGATGTCTGCGAAGACGCGTGAAATGCGCTCCGCATGGAACGGCAGACATTTGTTCTCCGTTGCTTTTCATGCGTTTTTCGCAAAAGCTGTTTTTCGCGAATGACGTATTTCGTGGCTGTCGTAACGAAATGTCCTCAATAAAGCGCAAGACTCGTAAAGAGTAAGCTGAGATCGATCACGGTTAAATCGCAGTTAAATCGCTGAAACGGCAGAATCGCTCTGTTTTATTATATATGCGTCATATCGGCTGTACAAATTAATTTCTTGCTTTCCTCGCCGATGAAAGCCATTTTAAGTTAGAATATCTGCCGATCCTTTTTTTCTAAATGATTTTTTTTAAGCACTGACATCTACGCTTTCAAAACGCCATGTGAAGCGGGAAAACCTCCAAAATGTATGTATACATGACGGCCTCTGATAAGGAGTATATTCGGGATCGCATTCGTGTTCCAAGAGATCGCTGATATGATTTCTCATGCTTTTGATGTAATGATTCATACGACCAATTGAAAGATTTGAGAGACACAAGAGATTTCGCGAGGGAAACTTTAACCTCAAGGACGGAGAACCTCAAAAATTTAAAAACGAGGAACCGCAGCAAACTACTTCATCAAAACTCAGTTCAAACAGAAAAGGAAAGTTGCTGTGCAACTTGCACGATTCCGAGTTGCACAGTAACTCTTGTACTTTTATAAATAAATCTTGAA
The DNA here is from genome assembly GCA_020341155.1 of Eciton burchellii. Classification (NCBI taxonomy): domain Eukaryota; kingdom Metazoa; phylum Arthropoda; class Insecta; order Hymenoptera; family Formicidae; genus Eciton; species Eciton burchellii. The sequence continues at coordinate 861,958 of JAHMML010000009.1, forward strand.
CTTAACAAAAGAAGCAAGAAATTAACTTGTGCATCTAATATTATAGCCGTGCTATCTATATATTATCATAGCCATCGCGTATTTTTCTTATATTTACTATTTTTATCACATTATACATTACACGTGGACGAGATGAGGTGGCTGCGATTTAAATCTGCACCGCCGCACGCGGTGCTTAATTACCGCGGTAGCCTCTGTTACCATACATGGACCAAAAGCGTTATTTCTGTCGTGACCGCATGGTATCATCCGATGATGACACGCAAGCTTAAATCCCATGGTCTTCCCGCTTTACGTAATGCAACCTTCGTAGCGAGTTCGTATCTCCAGGAAGGATGGTTATACCGCGGCAAAAACGAGACCGGTCGGGAGCGCTTCTGATGGCGCGTCTTGCTAAAACATTCACGGCTGGATCGACCAGCAAAAATTCGCGCGTTTCATAACGATCACCTAGACCGGAAGCCGCTGCCTCGCTGCTCCTCGTGCGAAGCAAATCAACATAACGCGGAGATCAATCGAATATCCTCTCGCGATTCTCTTCCCCACAGTCGTCCAATCGCTTTCGATGAAAGGCGGCGGAACTGCATCGCTCTTTTCCGTCATCTCACTCGCGAAGGATGCGAATCACGAGCACCCCACAGTTCCGCCGTTGTTTACGCTCTAGAGCACTCCACGTTCTCACCCCCGGGACTCCCTGGCGAGTCCCGCAGAGTAGAACGTCCGCCGCGCTTCGTGTCAGACACGAGGCAGCGAGAGCGGCGGCGGGAAAAAAAAAGGAAAAGAGAGTGGAAAAGAGAAAGAACGAGAGCGAGAGAGAGAGAGAGAGAGAGAGAGAGAGCGAGAGAGAGAGAGAGAGAGAGAGAGAGAGATCGTCCGAGCTTCCGAATTGAGAGGGCCAAAGTGGCATTGTGTGCGTATGTGTGTGTTCCAGCAGCATCCGAACGCGACCAACAGCAGCGAGACGAGCGTGGGTGGCGTGTCGGGCGCGTGCGGAAGCAGCGGCATACCGGCGCCCGGGGAGGCCGGATGCAGCAGCAGGGGTGGCAGCAGCAGCGGTGGTGCCGGTGGCGGTGGCGGTGGGGGCGGCGGCGGCGGCGTCAGCGGTGGCGCCGGGGGCGCCGGACATGGCTGCGAACAGGCCCACGGGGGTCCGTCTTCGCACTCGACGCGGGAGAGCCACGCAAAATTCCGCCACGGTCTGCTCCAGCTTATGATCCACACGATCGATCCGCTCCACGACGGTCAGTCCCGCGCCGGTATACCAACTCCACACTCTATCACTCTCGCTTGCAGCTTGCGGCCCGCGGCCGATCTTCTTCTTCGTTAGCACGTTTTAGTTCCGCTTCTTCTTGCTCCTTTGTTCTCTGTTCTCTGTGTGTCCTTTTCCGTTTTTCCCCCGCCGCCGCCCCCCCCCCCTTTCCCTCCTGCCTCCTGCCTCGGCGTGTCGCTGTTGTGTTCTCTGATTTTGGGATTTTAGCTTCCCCAGCGCCGTTCTGCGTTTCTCGACTGTTTCCTTTCGCGCGTCGTACCTCGCGACGATCGGCTGGCGTTGAACGGAAAGATGGATGGCTTTGTAGCTCGCTACGGAGACGCGTGAGATGAAATGATACGGACGGGAAGACGAATGCATCTCCCGCGCGTCGGGAAAATGAATTCGTTATGTGGAAGATTCGCTTCTTCTCTCTTTTCTTTTCTTTTAGCAAGCGTCGTGCGCGGAATACGCCCACTTAAAGCAACGAGATATCGATCGTCGGGGCTGATCGTTGTCTGCGATAAAATAAACAGACGAGTTCGTCGAATGAAACATTCAGAAAAGGAATCAGACGTAAAGACCGAGGCCGTGACGCGAGCGCGCGGGAAATTCAATGGCGATAACGAACGGAATTTTTACGGAACTTTAAACGAATATTAATAAATGCTCGATCGAGTCCAATTAACGGACGAATCACGGCGCGAACGACGCGAAACGCAGTTCAACGGAAGATTTTCCACCGGCGACACGATCCCACTGCAATTCAGAATGACACGCGAACTTCCCGATCATTAATTTATATTACGTATGTAGCTGTTAATTTTGTCATTAGCTTGCGCAAATTAATTAAGCTACATAAATAGCATAAATAGCCTAGTTGTAATTGTGTTGCGTTGGCGCATAATCGTCGTTTGCTTGAAATTTTCTTTGATAAAAATCGCGATCGATCGACGAGCGAACCGCATTGTCTTGGAAGATACGATCGTATCGAATTGCGATGCTAGAAACGCAGCGTTTCGTTTGTTTGTTACATGTCACGTGTTAGTTTGTTAGTATGCTTAGTCAATCAGCTTTCGTAGTACCTGCATCGCGAACGGAACCGTCGACTTTTCGGGGATTCTCGCGGAATTGTCGAGAACTCGACGGATGAAATGTTTCCAAAGCTAGAACCGCGGGAGCGTTTAATAAAAAGCTCGCGACTTCACGTAGACAGACAGATGGACCAACACTCGAGACTCGTAATCGTTCCGAAAATTCTACCATGCGAGGGATAACACTCCGTTCTCGCAATCTGAAATACAACGCGAATGTCGAGCGACAAGAGAGCATCTTTTGGAAGTGACGAAGTCACGTTTGTTTAGACACAAATGAATAATAAACTCGGAACAATTCGCGGTATCGATATGAAGACAGACTCCACTTGTGTCGTTTCATTTGAGACGTGACTCGCGACTTGTATCATCGCGAGAGAGGGATCTCTTTGCGATGATCATTCGATTATTATAATTCCGCTTTGTGCTTTGTACTTTTCATGCAATTCCCACTTCGCACACGAACGAGAAACGAGTAATCGCCCGCTCGATTACTCGTGCAAAAGGCGGGTTTGTAAAAGTACACATGCGGAAGCACATTAAACGGAGGAACTTCCGCGGATTCTGCTCCACGGAGCAAACCGTTAAGGCAAAGCGTTCGATCGATCCTTCATCGATCCGGCATCTGGAAATGTGCGTGGAGCGCGCAAGCATGGTGCGCGCATTTTCGGAAGATGCACGTTGACTCGACCTCATGGAAGGTCAACGATGAACGACAAACCCAACACGCATGCATAAGAGTCCCGCTTGCGTCCTCGAGCTGAGCCGAGTTTGTCGGAATCTGCGGCATGCATTATATCGATCGCAATGAAATAAAAGATACGCATGCCTCGCACGCTGCACTTATAACACGTAGAGAACAACGTTACACTTCCGATTTTCACGTAGCTAGCTATAGAATCCACGGAATGAGGAGGAGGGAGGGAGGGAGGGGCGGAGGTGGCGGAGGGGGAGGGGGGAAGGAGGAGTATCATCGATTAACGCGGATGATATTTCATGCGAACTTATCCTCCCGCGATAAATACGCGGGGCTACGCCGTCGACGTTGCGCCGGTGCGCGCATGCAAACTCGATAAAGAACTCCCCGTGCGGGAATTTTATATCGAACGCCCTTAGTGCCTTGATTGGTTGAAATTTTCCCTGTGCTCGGGATGTATCCAAAAATAGTTATTGATGACGAACGCGATCGCCGGGTCATGCCTCGGGCTATAGCCGTCTGTTAATAAATTATTTGCCGGAGATTGAAAGCGTGGGAGAGAGAGAGAGAGAGAGAGGGAGAGAGAGAGAGGGAGGGAGGGAGGGAGAGAACAAGCAACGCCACGAGATACTCGCCGACCTAAATTATTCGCGGGTTAAACGCGTTTAGGACGCGTTACATTCAATCACGTTGCTGCATTAATTCAGACATTGCTATAACTGCGGTTTCTCTATGAGGAGAAAGAAACGAGAAGAGAGAGAAAAGGAGGGGGAGGGAGAGAGAGAGAGAGAGAGAGAGAGGGGGGGCATTTGGTCCACATGTGTTAGCGTTAAATCCGACTTGAGCTCTCCGCATCGGAAGATGATCCTCCGACAGAACATCGTGCTTTCGTCGATCGAGAGATTCGTTTCTATTTGCGTATCAGGCACGTTCCCTCGTTTTACTTTATAAATAAATATTTTCCAAGTATCCGAGTATAGCAATATTTTCGCATCGCCACGCGTCCGCGACTGAATATTTCATAGCTCTCACGGCCACTGTTGTATGTAAACCGTTTACGGTGCGATCTCGTCAACGCGCAATGTCAACCGCTGCCGTTGCTATTCGCGAAGCCGCGGCTGGATGAGACCCGACGAAAAATTCGATGATTATCGACTAATTAATTGGCTGACTCTTGCCTGATCGAGACGTGGGCTTGGAGCACGTTCAGTCTTCTGATTAAATCCTGAAGGGTGTGAATGATATACGACAGTTAGATTACGCGATTAATCGATAAAGATTCCGTCTGGTCTGCCGAGCTTGACGCGGCTTCATTCGTTCGCGATTATGGGCGTGCATGCGCGCATCTATCATCCGTCACGAAGGGCCGCCGCATTTGCGGATCCCGCATAAACGACATCTTTGCAATCGGCTACGCAATGAATGGCGTCGTTATTCCCGAAGCAGATTTCAACACCGAATTTCAATCGAGCGAGTGAATCAAGCCGAGAGACAAAGAGTAGAGTAGTCCCGCTTCGTTCGCACATTGTGAAGGAATACGCGCGAGACGACAACGACGAATCACGCCTGATGATACAGCAACGCGATTACGGAGACAAAAGATTAAGCGGCGGTTAATTCGAGCGGAAATGGACCGCAAAATAAACGCGGATCCATGCCGCGATATTCCCGTGCCGCGTCCCGTTTATGGATCGCAGAAGAGCGCGAGATTGCGCGGCTGGAATGCTATTTTGCATCCGTGGCTCCGCTAGGTCGATCGTCGCGAGTGCCAGCATTAATGAAAATATGAGAAAGAACGCGTCACTATTTGCCGAAGAATCCAGATCACGAGGCAGAGTTTCGAGCGCGAAAACGCGACCGCTTCTGTGGACGACGTGTCTCGACGCTTCTGTGTCTTCCGTCATCAATTTTACACGATAAACAGCCACGGTAAACAAACGATGAATAAAACAGGAAGAGATGCATACCGTTCGGCTCAGTACGCGCGCAATCTCTGTGGAATGCCACTCCAGATGTATCATTTTAATTAGCTTTCACAGTGCCGCGTCGTTACGTTCATGCCTGACGCGCGAAAACGGAGCTGAAAAAAGAAAAAAAAAAGCAAGGAAAGGAAGAAACGGGCTTTTACGAGAGACGCGCGTCCGCCCTCCTCTGACGAGCGCCCTTCATCTTCGCGCGTCCGGTCGTTTTTTACGGGCGTTTTATCGGCTGAAAAATAAGGGCGGCTCGCATTTGTCGGCGGCAGCTCGCTGGACAAAACGACGGGCCGGCAACTGCGACGGGTCGCAGGTCGCACGAAAAGGTCGTCTAATTGATGGTCACTCTTCCCACCGCGCGCGTGACCTGACCCATTTGCGCGGTCGTCTTCGGTTCACCCCGCACACGCGCGCCCCCGAAATCAAACCCGCGAGACCGCCGGATCTCGCCCCTTTTTAGAATCGAGATTCCTATCAGGCCCTCCCCTCCCCCATCCGTGCGTGCGTACGTGCGTGCGTGCGTATGTATGTGCGTGCGCGAGAGAGCTCGCCAATTTAGCGATGGACAAACGCGCGGATCGCGCTCGAGAGTCTTTCGTCGCGCGAAAGAAGCGAGTTGCGAGCATTGCGAGATGAATGTACGACGCAGTATCCGACGCAGTCTCGGGAAAAACGAAGTATTCTGAGATTGAAAGAGAGAAAGAGAGAGAGAGAGAGAGAGAGAGAGAGAGAGAGAGAGAGACACTGGGACGATCATCAATATTTGTCAATCAAAATCGCGACGATTTGGCGCTGTTATTCACGCGATCGCGAGGATCTAGATGTTGGCGTTCAGATATCCAGCAAGGATATCGAGAAGGACGGGCGATCGATCTATCGCGGAACGGCAGATTCCGATGTCGATTCCGCTGACAAATTCCACGGCTCTGGATAAGTCGATCGCCTTTACATCTCTTCGCGCTCTGTGCCCTTTCTTTTGTATGCACGTTATATGTACGTTTATGTACGTTTATGTACCTTTATTTTTACCGACAAGATTAATATCTTTATCCGGTAACGACTTGTTCCTGCTCTCGAGAAGTCAATCTTGCAAATGCCGCCGTTCTCGCGATTCGCGAGAGAGAGTTTTATCGCGAGCGTCACGGCGCTGGCTTCTCCTTCAAAAGAATCGCCGCCGAGGCCCCGAAGAGGAGAAGAGGGATATCATGTCTCGGTGCGAAACGACGTACACACGTAATTATCGTAAACCCCTTCGGCGAATCGTCACGTTTAATCGCTGCCCAACTCGCAACGCCCGCATTGCGTTCGGAATGTATTTGCCGTGAGGTGAGAAAACGCGGGGGTGGCGAAACAGACATTGACGCGAAAATGGTCGTTTTATACCGCGCGAAGCACGCCGGCTGGCCCGGCAGCATGTTAATTTCAGCATCGATCCCCTTCGGCCTGCCGAGAGCGGTCGAAAGCGAAATGGAAGTCCGCTTGTGCTCGCTAGCCCGTTTCTCTCAACGTGACGGCCTCGGTCATCCTTTATCGCGTAAATTTTTACACGAAAAATCCTGCGCTCGTGCCGAGAAATACAATGTTAACGGGCTAGGCGAGTCTTGAGAGATACTCCCTTCCGCAAATTAACAGAGTTTGATGTTCACATGCAAGCTGGATCAGAGGTAGATACCACGAAACACTGATCGACCTTTAGTCCTGTTCCTTCCGCTCTCTTTCCCCGGTTTTCGACAAGAAGATCATCGTTGGAATCAGTCACGGGCTTGCAGAGGCAGATCATCGTTTCGAGAACGGAGATCTCGTCGATTTCGTACGGTGTCTCTCTCTATCGCGACTGGACACCTCATCGACGACCTTACGATCGACCGTGTCGAAGATACGGCACGTGATATGGCATAAGTGGCGTCTGCTTGATTTCCCACTGCTCGATGTGCTCGAGCGTGTCATTTCGGTTCATGCCATCCCTCCAATTCCGCCAATGATTGGAGAGATCATGAGCGGAGTTAACCGAGACTCTGGCTTCAGCCGATCATTGCTAACATTACGTCGTGCGACGCTATTGATTATGTCGATTGCGCAGAGTTAGCGACATCGGCTTCCTGAAGCGGCGAAACGGTCCTTTTATCGAGCAAGCGGAACACCACATCGACTGCTAAAATGGACCGACGAAATATGAAAAGTCGCCGGCTAGCGAATCCGCATGGCGCAAAGATCTCTTCCGCGTACGTGCGACGGCTTTCTTCTCTCTCTCTCTCTCTCTCTCTCTCTCTCTCTCTCTCTCTCTCTCTCTCTCTCTCTCTCTCTCTCTCTCTCTCTCT